>BLSH010070966.1:247230-269722 GCA_018402905.1 Glandirana rugosa | reverse complement strand
CCTGCCGAACGAATCGGGAAGGGGACCAAAATGGGGGATCTCGCCCCGGGCCACCCGCACGGAACGGGTAAGATGCGGCGGGTCCCTGTGTTGGGGCCGGCTTCGCATCATGTTGGCCAGGTCGGGGAAAGTACAGAGCACAAAGACCCTCGATGCCCCGACCGGCTTCTTGATAGCAGATCATCTTGATTGCAGAAAAAAGAAAATAAAAAAGAAAATGGTCACAATAGGACCGCAGTTCCCATAGGGAAGCCAGGTCAACTCCTTGCAAACTAGGCATTGAAACTGGAGAGTCCTCTGTGAGGGGGGGTTTTAATGTAGGAAAGGAGGACGGCCCCCAGGGGAGGGGCCAGCTGAATTCTTTCCCTGCCTAGTTAACTCCTGGTAAGACGAACATAAAACCCACAAAGTCAAGAAGAGCTGCGTCTGTCAGTGAACGTAGGAGAAATCCCTTTTTCTCTTACGTTCACTGACAGACGCAGCTCTTCCTTGACATGTGGGGATGTCCCAAAGCTGTGTCAGTAAAGAGTAAACGACAATAACTGTACCCAACAGAAACCCTCAGAAGGCGCCAGCCGCGCCTACACTGCCGCCTGTAAAAACTTTACGGCCAAAAGCAGCATCCGAAGATGCGGATACATCAACTTTATAAAACTTAGTAAACGTGTGCACCGAGGCCCAAGTAGCCGCCTTGCACACCTGTGACACCGAGACCTGGTGTCTGAAAATCCAGGAAGTGCTAACAGCCCTGGTGGAATGAGCCGTGACTGGAAAAGGGGGTACCTTGCCCCGAACAGAATACGCATGAGTCACGGTCTATCTGATCCAACGGGAAACAGTGGCCGATGAGGCCGCCAATCCTTTGCGCGGACCGTCCGTCAGCACAAACAACGCATCAGACTTCCGAAAGGAGTCAGTAGCCGCCAAATACACCCGCAAATCCCTCACGGCATCCAATGAATGTAACTCAAATTCCTGGACTTCAAGGATGCGGACACAACGAAGGAAGAATAATATCTTCATTAATGTGAAAAGAGACCACCTTCGGTAGAAACAAACAAGGCATCAGCCTTTCGAAAAGGAACTGTAGCCGTCAAATACACCCGTAATGCCTTTACGAACTCCAAGGAATGCAAAGCAATCTCCGTGCCGAAAGACGGGTGTGGGCACAATGAAGGTAGAACAATGTCCTCATTATGAGAAAAAGAGAAAACCACTCTTTTTACAGAAAAGAAGGAGAAGGGCGCAGCACCGCCTTATCCTATAAAGAACCAAGTAGGAAGACCTACAAAACAACACTGCCAACTCAGACACCCGCCCAGCGGATGCAATGGCCACTAAAAGGACCGCCCTCCATGACAGCAATTGTAAGGAAATATCCCTGATCTGCCCATATGGCGATTATGCAGTACGGATAGTACTAACTTTAAAACCCAACGGTGCCAGCGGCAACCGAACCTGAGGAGCCACATGACGTACACCGTGTACATGTACAGAGCAATACAACGTCGCTAACGGACGCTGAAAAGAATCGCCAGAGCCGAAATCTGGCCTTTGAGCGTTTTAAAGCCAACTTATTATCCAGGCCTTGCTGTAAGAAAACCAGCACCCGAGCCATGGAAAAAAAGAGGGGGGGGGGGGTTCCAACCGCTCGCCTCACACCAGGCAAAGTAAGCCTTCCAGGTGCGATGACATTTTGTGCGAAATGCACTTACGTGCTCTAAGCATGGTAGGGATCGCGGAGTCAGAGACCCCCCTATCCCTCAACACCTGTGACTCAATAGCCAAGCCGCCAAAACCAGCGACGGCAAAGCAGGGTGCAGGATGGGTCCCCGAGAGAGCAGATCTTCGCGAAGCGGAAGTCGCCAGGGAAACGTCCGTCACCATTCGCACCACGTCGGCGCACCAAGGGCGCCAAGGCCAATCCGAAGCCACCAGGATTGTCGGGATTCCCTCCACTTCTATCCTGCGCAGGAGCCGCGGTAGAAGCTTGCAAAGGGGGAAAAAACTTAAAGCAGCCTGTACTGAAAACAAGGCGCTACCAGAACGTCCGTGGCGCCGCCAACGGAATCCTGTCCTGCACACGAAGGTCTGCACCTTGTGATTTAACCTGGGCGCCATCAGGACCACGTCTGACATGCTCCACCTGTGGCAGGTCTGACAGAACACCTCTGGATGTAGGTACTATTCCCCCTGATCCAGAGTCTGGTGACTGAAAAAGTCCGCTTGCCAGTTTTCTACGTCTGGAATGTAGATGGCGGAGATTGCCGGTACGTGAGATTCTGCCCACCCTAGAGTGTGGGCCACTTTCGCAGCTGCTGCCGAGCTTCATGTTCTGCCCTGATCGGACACGTACGCCACTACTGTGGCAATGTCCGACTGAACCCGTACCGGGAGGCCACGCAGCCTTGTCGCCCAGTGGGAGAAACAGAGCCTGATTGCCCTCAGCTCCAACACATTTAAAGGGAGGCGATATTCCTGCGCCAATGACCCTGAGCAGACAGCTGTGCCAGGACTCCTACCCAGCCCAATAGGCTGGTGTCCCTCGCGACTATCGATCAAGGCAGGGGGAGAAATACTTCCCCAACGTCAAGGCTGGGACCCGAAACCACCAGGACAACGACCCCCTGGTCTGGTGTCCAATTTGATCAGTTTGCCGAGACCATGAGCCCCGCATACAGAAAACGTAAGTGGGACCACACACGTGACAGCAGGACTCGCATTGCTGCTTGTGGCATCAGTAACTTGGCCGGAGGAAGGAACACCTTCGCCTGCTCCGTGTCCATAATTAGACCCAGATATTCCAGTCGACAAGACCGAGTCAATGCCGACTTCTGCAGGCTGATCAGCCAGTCGAAATCTCTCATTGAGGTCATGGTGATAGCATTGTCCTCCAGAGCCGAAGCTGACTCCACTCGCAGGAGCCAATCGTCGGGGTATGCCCCCACGGTAATGCCTCACAGCCTCAACAGAGCCAGCACCAGAGCCAATAAATAGCTTGGCGAAGACCTGAATGACCGAGGTCAGGCCGAAGGGGAGTGCCACAAATTGATAATGTAGATCCCCTACCGCAAAGCGCAGGTGCCGAAGACCAATGAGACATGCAGATAAGTGCCCCTGATGTCCAGAGACGCCAGGAAGTACCCTAGGTGAAGGACGGCCAAGTGTACAGACTCCATCCTGAATTTTTGCGCTTTCACTAAGTGATTGAGCGCCTTCAGGTCCAGAACTGGCCTGACCCACCTTAGTTTTTGGGTTCCACAAAAAGGGTTAGAATAAAAACCGTGGAAAACCTCTCCAATGGAAGGACCGGCACAAGTACCCCCTGTTTGGACAGCGTCTGAACCGCCCCTAAAAGAACTTCCCAACGCCCCGGAGGGGCCTCAAGTTCGTTAGGAAGAATCTGTCTGGGGGTAGAGTGTTGAACTCTAACCTGTACCAGGGGGACACCACTTCTCGACCCACTGGTCTGAAATGTGATAGGTCCACCAGTCTGCTTAACTCAGCAGTCGGCCCCCCACCCGAAAGTCAGGCGGGGGGGCAACCCCTATGCGGAGGAGAACTTGTCCTCCATTTGTTCAGGCATGCAGTGCCAGGGCAGCTTACCGACCCCCAAGGCAGCCTTGCCGGGGCCTGAGCCCATGCCCGTTGTACCGGGCGTACGAAAAACCACCTCTGGCCCGAAGAGGAAGGACCATGCTTACGGCGGTACTCCCGCCGTTGTGGTGCTGGAAGAAAAACGTACTCTTCCCCCGGTGAATCCAGTTGCGCCCCAAGAGCTGACCTCCCTAAAAGGGTAGGTCCGTGAACCCCTTATGGACGCGTGGTCACCCAACCAACAGCGTAACCACAGCAACAATCTCACAATGGCTGCAAAAATCAGACCTCTTTGACAGCAGGTCTAAGGCTATGCCACACAGATACCGTAGACCCTGTATCAGGTGTACAACCCACTGCAAAGCCTCTGGGGAGTACCTGAAGTCCAGTCCAGAGTGCAACTCAGTCGCACGATCCGTAAGCGACTGCGCCACCATGGCCGACGCCAAAGCCGGTCTCATGGCTGTCCCCGCTAACTAGAACATGTCTTGAGCATCGCCTCCATCCGCCTATCGGTCGGATCCTTAACGGATGGAGACCCTTCCAAAGAAAAGGTCGTCATCCTATTTAGGCGAGCCCCGAAGAGTCCACTGCGGGGGACGCCCCTTCTGTAAAAAAAACTATCCACCAAGGGATAATAGTACAGAACCACTTAGGCAATGAAAGGATTTCTGCGGCTAACGCCTTTCCTTATACACAAACGGTGTCAAAAAACCTTAAGTGTCCATGCTGGCTTAACGGACCCACAAACGTAGGTAGTCTGAAGGCCCCAGCTCACCACTTGAGAGCTCCACGGGGGTCCCTGTGACCACCGAGCCCCTTGCCGGTTCAGATTCCTCCCCAGAAGAGGGAGGGGAGGGGTGGACGCTTTTTAGTCACCCCCTTGGCACGGCTCGGTACCCCCGGCAAAGAATTTCCCCAAAATGAAGTCAATTGGACTAGGGGAACCACCGGTCCCAGCACAGCCTGCGCTTCCACGGACCCCTCCGGGGAAGAACCCACAGGCTCAGTCGCCATTGTGCCACTTGTGTCCTTGCTAGGCCCAAAGGCCATGACACCCCCACAGTGCAGCCTCATCAACACCCCACAGAGCGACCGGGCTCCAGTAGGAGCGCAGCCTGCCACTTATATTGTGCTGTAATGCCGCTGTGCTGTCCAAATGCATGGATCACCAAAAAAAAAAAAAAAAAATTGGCCGCCGAAAGAATCGCTGGAGGCCCAAGCCGAAGCAAACCAGGCAGCGACTACGGCAGATGGCCGCCAAAGCGGTCACTAGAGGCCAAACAGCACACCTGCGGCTACGGCAACGAACGGTCGTTGCTACGGCAACGAACGATCGTGGTTAAGGCCCCGAACGATCGTGGCTACTGCAACGAACGATCGCTATTTAACGATCGCTAGCAAAAATGCCAGCGATCCGCCGCAAAATGGCGGCGGATCGCTAAATGGTGGCTGCGAGCGCGGGGATGCGGTGCGGGGGACGGGGAGCCCAGGCAGGGTCCATTAAAAAATGTGGCCCTGAAACCCTCCACCGGACCTGGTACCGCAGGAAGGGGGGGAGGTCACTCACCAATCCAACGGGCGCAGACTTTTCTCCCCTCAGAGGGGAGGAATGCTGCAGGCCAAAACGGTGTCTCTGGACGCGAGCGCAGCCCCGTCTCTTAAACGCAAGTGGTGTTTAATCACTGGCCCACCCGCACGGAACGGGTACGATGCGGCGGACCCCACCTAAGCTAAGGGTTAGCTCGCATCGGTCGGCCGTGCTGGGGAAAGTACAGGATTCTAGATATCCTCTATGCCCCAGCCGGCTTCTTGATAGCAGTCTTCATCAGAAGTCTTGAAAAAAAATAAAAAAGTGGTAGCAAAAAAGATGAACTGCAGGTCCCATCAGGGAGCCAGGTCTAACTCCTTGCAATAGGCACATTGTCATGGAAGAGCTGCGTCTGTCAGTGAAGGCAAGAGAAATTATTTTTTTGTCATTTTGCCGAAAGTTGTGGCAAAATATAAAATATTCCATGGACTCAACATGCCTCTCAGCAAATAACTTGGGGCGTCTACTTTCCAAAATGGGGTCATTTGGGGGGGTTGAACTTTCTTGGCATTTATGTCCAATATCACCCACTCTTCCAACCACTTGAACCACCAAGTCTTTTCTGACACTTTTTGTTTACATGAAAAAATGCTTTTTTTTGCTAGAAAATTACTTTGAACCCCCAAACATTTTTATTTATTTAAAGCAGAGGCCCTACAGATTAAAATGGTGGGTGTTGCAAATTTTTGTTTCACAAAGTATATGTGCAGCAATTTTTCAAAGGCAATTTTTGGAGAAAAAAACACTTTTGTGAATTTAATGCACAAAAACACACTATATTGCCCAAAATGTCTGGGAAATATAAAAGATGATCCCATGCTGAGTATATAGACACCAAACATGACATGCTTTAAAAATTATGCACATCTGCGTAGCGGCGACAAACTATGTACATTTTTAAAAGCCTTTACAGAGGAGGTCTACAGCTAGAATTACTGCCCTCGATCTGACATTCACGGTGATACCTCACATGCATGGTGCAATTGCGGTTTACATACGACACAGATGCTTGCGTTCACCTTTGTGCGCATGCATGGGGGGACAGGGGTGCATTTCTTTTTTTTAATTCATTTTACTTTTTTTACACTGTCCTTTTAATTTTTTTTTAAATAATTTTTATTGTTATCACAGGGAATTTAAATGTATATCCCCTATGATAAAAATAGGTAGTGTCGGATATTTATTTATTTTTTTAAATTTGGGGTCTATTAGACTCTAGATCTCTCCTCAGCCCTTAACCAGTTAACAACCGCCCTATAGACTAAAGACGTCTACAGGGCAGTTGCTTAATAATGGGAGGACTTACTATGACGTGCTTCCCAAGCACCCCCTGGGGTGCGCACACGGGAACATCAGAGATCGCGGTGAATGGTCGCTGTGAGCGGCCTTTTACCACGATGGAGCAATCACATGTAAACAAGCCGGCGGAAGTGCCGGCTTTTCTATCCCCTCTCCGCACCGATCGGTGCATTGTGAGAGGAGTGGGGGGAAAGAGGACATGCTGCAGCGCTGTGAGCCATGTGTAAGTGCCCACAGCACTGCTAAGTGACAGGCTGCACCCCCACCATCCATGCACCCCCACCACACACCCAGCCATCCTCACCCCACCATGCTCTCCCACCCAGCCATCCTCACCCCATCCATGCTCACCCACCCATCCATCCTCGCCCCATCCATGCTCACCCAACCATCCATCCTCGCCCCATCCATGCTCACCCACCCATCCATCCTCGCCCCATCCATGCTCACCCACCCATCCATCCTCGCCCCATCCATGCTCACCCACCCATGCTCACCCACCCAGCCATCCGTGATCAACCAGCCATCCATCCGTGCTCAGTCATCCCCAGCCGTGCTCATCCATCCCCATCAATGGCCCATTTGTGCCCAATTCATACCACATCAGTTCCCATCCGTGCCACCACAGTGCCCATCCGTGCCACCACAGTGCCTCACAATAGTGTAAAAGGTAGTCAAATTAGATTTGAAATGTATGCCCCTAGAACACCTGATGGTGCTCCCTGCATATTGGGCATCTGTATGTGGTCAGGCTGTGAAAAAGGATCACACATGTGGTATCGCCATACTCGGGAGTAGCAGAATATTTTGAAGGGTGTAATGTTTGCTAGGTACATGCTGTGTGTTAGCAATATTGTATAAATGGACAACTTTGTGTAAAAAAAAAAAAATAAAAAAAAAAAAAGCGTTTTCATTTTCTTTCCACATTTTCCAAAAGCTTGTGGAAAAAAATGTTTAAAAGACGCATTATGCCTCCTAGAATTAACGTTGGGGTGTTTGCTTTCCAAAATGGGGTCATTTTTTGGGCGTTTCAATTGTCCTGGTGCTCCAGGACCTTCAAAAATGCAAGAAGTCGTCAAGAAATTATGTGTGTAATTTATGCTCCTAGATGGTTCTCTCTGCATGTTGGGCATCTGTATGTGGCCAGGCTGTGTAAAAGTCTCACACATATGGTATCGCCATACTCAGGAGTAGTAGAATGTGTTTTAGGGTGTAATTTGTGGTATGCATATGCTGGGTGTGAGAAATAACCTGTTAACATATAACAATTTTGTGGGAAAAAAAAAATCTTAATTTTGCAAAGAATTGTGGGAAAAAAATTACAACTTCAAAAAATTCCCCATGCCTCTTACACTAAATACCTTGGAATGTCTACTTTCCAAAAAGGGGTCATTTGGGGGGTATTTGTACTTTCCTGGCTTGTTAGGGTCTCAAGAAATGAGATAGGCTGTCAGTTCATCAGGTGTGATCAATGTTCAGTGATTGGCACCATAGCCTGTAGACTCTATAACCTTCACAAAGACCAAATAATATACACAATTTTGTTCTTTTTCCAAAGATATGTAGCAGTATACATTTTGGCCAAAATTTACGAAGAAAAATTACTAGTTTGCTAAATTTTATAACAGAAACAAAGAAAAATTCATTTTTTTACAAAATGCTCGGTCTTTTTTTTAATTATAGCGTAAAAAATAAAAAACCCAGCAGGGATTAAATACCACCAAAAGAAAGCTCTATTTGTGAGAAAAAAGGACACAAATTTCATATGGCTACAGTGTTGCATGACTGAGTAGTTGTCATTCAAAATGTGAGAGCACTGAAAGCTGCAAATTGGTCTGGTTGTTAAGGGGGTTTTAGTGCCCAGTGGCCAAAGCATCTGACCACACCAAGATCGGTGTGATAAGATGCTTTCCCAATGGCGCTGTTTATATCTGGCGGAACCGAAGTCATGAAATGCTCGTAACCTCGTTTCTTAGGCCATATAGATGATTGGAGCCATTCTAGTCTTCGATCAGCTCTATGGTCAGCTGGCAGAACCACCGGCTGAATGCTCGCATTCTCTGTTGGGACAGGAGAGCCTGAGAAAACCACTCAAAGACCAGCAATATACTAGTACGTTGCTGGTCCTTGTTGGGCATACGTTGTAATGTGCTCTTTTTTTCATGCAGCCTGTGGGTTAAATGAAAAAAAAAAAAAACACAATCAGTGGGTACGCCCACCATTAGAAAACGGCCCTGCATCCACCCACTACTAATGATGGGCATAGCACCGTTCTAAAAATATATGCTGGAGTATAGGGGCAACCGCCCCTATCTCCACCCCCTGCCCCTATTGCTCCGGCATATATGCTTTCTTTTAACTGTGGTGGTGAAATCACCTCCTACAGTGCTGGAGTCGTCGATTAACGTCTGGGGGGAGCAAATGCTGTTACGGTCACGATAAATAAATCAGTACTGCAGCTGAATGGCGTACCTGAAAAGCAATAAATGATTAATAAAACACAGTAAAGTATAAAAAAAATGTATAGCTGTAAAGCAAACATTATAAAACACAGTATAAACATTACAGGTAAGCAGTATCCTATAAAAAAATTACAAACCTGCAAATAAAACAGGATAAAAAACATTAACAATAGAAAAAGAGAATAGAGAGAAAACGAGAGAGGACAAGAAACCGACAACTGTTTTTGGCTTTTTTTAACATTTTATAATTTTTTGTGGTTTTAAATTTGTTTTTTTGGGTACGTTTTTTGGGGTTTTTTTGGGTACTTTTTTTTTTTTTTTTTTTTTTTTTAACAACTGTAATGGTTCCAATATTAGGGTCTCTCAAAATGCGGTGACATCTTTGGACACCCTGTGACAGTGTGCCCTATGCCTGTGTAGTGCTGTACCCTACGCTAATACTCAGTGTGTGGTAACGCTGGAAACAGTCACCCGATGCAAAGACCAGGCTGGTCAGGACAGGAGGGACAATAACAGGTGTCACGCCTATATCTGCGTCGTCTGGAGACACGACATCTTCTTTGGGAGGCTCGGTTGGTAGGGGTACCAGGGATGGCATGCGGTAAATGCCGCCCATGCAGCCGGCTCACTGCATTTGGATTGGGATGATGGGGTGCAGGACCACCTGGAAACAGAAGGGCTGTGATGATCTCTTCCTGGAATTTAAGGAAGGATCCAGCCCGTCCTGATGCTTTGTATAGCACATAAGCGTTCAGCAAAGAGAATTGGAATAATATACAGACACTTTTTTGTACCAGCGTCTGGCCTTACAGGCAATTAAGTATGGCGCCAATAACTGGTCGTTGAGGTCTATCCCTCCCATATTAAGGTTGTATTTGTGGACACAGAGGGGCTTCTCTACAACACCAGTCGCAGTTTTGATTTGGACTGCCGTGTCTGCGTGAATGGAGAACAGAACGAAAACATTCTTTGTATCCCTCCACTTTTCTGCGAGCAAATTACTACTTCTCAAGCAGACTCTCTCCCCCCCGTCTAAGTCGGGATTTTACTAGCCGCTGGGGGAAGCCCCGGTGATTAGATTGCACGGTGCCACATGCGCCATTCCCACGATCAAAGAGATGACTAAAAAGTGACACACTTGTGTAGTAATTGTCCATGTACAAGTGGTACTCTTTTTCAAAGAAGGGTGAAACAAAGTTCCAAACAATCTAGCCAGCGCTCCCTATGTAGGCAGTTGGGGACGCCACGTGACTATCTTTTCCCTCGTAAACAATAAAACTACATGTATTGCCTGTGGCCCTGTCACAGAACTTATATTTTGACCCCGTATCTGGCACGCTTGCTGGGGAGGTACTGTTTGAAAGCAAGACGGACAGAAAATTTAATCATGGACTTGTCTACTCAGACAACTTAATTGTGAATAAACAAGGCTGCAAATTTTTGGTTGAAGTGGTTTACGAGGGGCCGAATTTTGTGGAGCCAATTGTATTCAGGGTCACCCTGCGGACGACAGAATTCATTGTCATTAAAATACATGAACCGCAAGATCTGCTCGTATCGTGAATTATAGTGAATTGGGTCAGTGGACCAATATGACCGCAACTCAGATTCTTTTAGTTATGCCCATGAGGAAGGAAACGCCAAGATAGGTGTTAAATTCTTGAACTGTAACAGGTTTCCAGTCTCTGGTAAGTGACAAATGGGGATTAGTGGCGATGTATTGACCAGCATACAAATTTGCTTTGGTCCACAATAGAGCTATGGAGATCTTCCATGAAAAACAGTGAATAAAAATCAAGTGGCGTAAAATCAACTGTTTCCACCTGAATTCCGGGTTGGCCAGTGAATGGGGGAAGTATAGGCGCTGCATTAGTTGTGGGCTGCCAATTAGGGCTTGCAAGCGTGTCAGGAAGGGCACTATGGGCTATTCGGGCCTGTCTGTCTTGGTGACTGCGGGACACTACGTCAGCTAGCCGCCCCACCAGCTTGAACTGCACTTATGGGACTCGCCACGTCACCAAGTGTTACTGCAGTGCTGGTTGTACGACCAGGATGTACTAGGCCGCTGATGCTTGCCAGTTAACCAGAAGGATGAGCGGCGCTAGTACTGGCTCTCTGCTCCATACGAGAGCCCTGTGGTTCTTGTACCCTAACAGCAGAACGGGTCGGTTACGCCTGACCCTAGCAGGGACCACAACTCCGTTAGCTATCTGACAGGGTGCCGCTGATGTCTATCTGACAGTGAGGCTTCCCTATCGCTCTCGTCTGTCATGCTCAGCAACGTGTAGGCCTCTTCACTAGTGTACCTCGGATTTGACATTTTGGGCTCTAAATTTATAAGTATACTAGAGTGACTCACAGGCAAAATAAAGCACCTGGTTGTCAGAGCCTGCTTCATTCGCTACCAAAATCACGGTTAGCGTTCCCAAGGATCAGGCCTTAGTCTGCGAACACTGCAGTTATGTGTACTATGCTTTGTAAGTGTCAGTGATCTATTTTATCCTGCACTTGGGTGGGGTGGGCTTACCTGGGCAGAGGGGCTAAACGCAGGTGCTAGCAGGTATCTGGGCTGATCCTGCTAACGCTGCGCTTTTTAGAATAGACGGCGGCACCGCTCTGGCATCCAGCAGAGCGCTCGCTCCACGGACGCCCGTCAGCCAGATGACAGCTGCTTTGCAGCCCGCACTGGCACCTCACACCAAGATCCCTCTCTGTCAGCCAATCCTGAGAGGGTTCAGTTGGGATACACACTAGCCAGATGAAAGCTGCTTTGCAGCTCATGATGGCAGTTCCTATTGCAACCCATCCGTATCAGCTGGTCTGGTGATTACAAATTCTTCCATTTCCCCACAGATATCCATACGGACTGACATCCAGATATCTGAACTGATTGAACAGGTCAGTCAAACTGTTCAGCATTACCGCCATGTTAGTTTTGCTTTTAAAGTAATAGTCTAACATTTACACTTGTTAATTCAATCCAATTTAACTCAATCTACCTTTAGCCTACATTGGTCCTAATTAAACAATTTTTTTTTCCCCTTCTTTTTTCAAGGAAGACTTGCAAAGAACAATACAAAATATATACATATAAAATAAAAAATTATTTTTAAAAAAATTAATATTTAAAATAGAAAGTTATGTTATTCTTTATTATTTTTTTATTTTTTACACTTTATATTTTATTCGCTCCGTTTAATTTTTTTTTTTTCATACTTTTTTTTGTTTTTTTTGTTTCAGCATCTTATGTTCCTACGTTGTATCAAATTATTTGAAATTATGATGGATCAATTTTTAACACATATTATATGAATACATGCATATATAGTTTGTACTATCTGAATCTTTTATGTGACTTTATTGTGTGTATATATTATTTTATTTTTGTCTCCAATAGCCCTGAGGAAGGGGGATGCCATTTGACCCCGCGTTGGCACTTTTTACTCTTCTTCCTACCGAATAAAATCCACCTTTGCAACTTTTATACCTTTGTCTCAGGCGCTCCATTCGTATCTAGTATTTGATCTCTCCTTGCTCTGGAACCGAAAAGGGCTCCACAAGGGGAGGTGACATCACGTCCTCTGCCTGTGTTTACATTTCACAGGCAGAGGAGGCATTTCATTCGTCAGGGCCGATCAGCAAATACAGACCAAAAATCATTGGTCTGTGCCTGTAGAGTGGTCTACCCTACTGCCGTAGGCACGGCAGGAGCGCTCGCCCCCTACCTGCGACCGCGAGAGATTCACGTAATGCTGCCACTTTCCAGCAGTAAATGTACATGACGCGGTCGGGAAGGGGTTAAAGCTGCCTGGGTTGGCGCTGCATAGCTGTGGACAAATGAGAGAGAAAGAGGAGTACACACTCCATAGTATAGTATACTGTATAGTGTAAGGATTTATTGTAAAAAGTAAAATATACACTCACAATAAAAGCTATCACTTGAGCAGAAAGATCAGCTGGATCACAGGAACCAGAGAGCAGTATGAAAACCAATATACCAAGGTAAGGAGGGAGCAAGACCCGCTGCGGATCGAACATAGTTCGCCTTGGATGGAGCCGCCTCTGAAGCCTGCCACTGGACGTCACTGCTGAGCACCAAACTAAGTGGGATGCATTTTTATGGTGTATACATTGGAACAGAGGGGACGAGTGTGATCACCAGCATCCATCTACACAGCAACCATAGCAGGATTCCGCCAATAAAGGGCAGACTGTTAGACCGAACAGTGTCTAATGCACACAACAGGTGGCCAACCTCCCCACCTCCAAGCAAAAGACTGGCAGCAAAGGAACAGCCAGAACCACCGGACGTGATGACACCAGTCTCCACCCACCCCCGTGTCAATAGAGCATGGGGAGAGGACATCTGCCCCTAGCTCCAATGGAGGGCGACAGAAAGGCTAGCCAGAAGCCAATGAGGGACAGCAGGGCAATGGCCAAGACAACTACCCACCATAACCCTGCCCCAAGAAGGGATGTCAGGCTGTTTGTCAGAATTCAAATTACAAGGGCCAATGCCCCAAGGCAAGATGGTGGGCACACAGCCCGCACAGCAGCCACCCACTGCAGTCCAACCCACCAGAAAGAAAGTGACAGGCTCCCAGGTGGAAAGAAAAAAATAAGAGGCAATGCCCTCAAATGAAATGGTGATCACCATAACCCACTCCAGTAGGCCTCAGGCCATGGCCCAAAGTACTGGCCGGCCCGACTGTGTGGAAGGCCCCTCTCAGTGAAGAAATCATGACTTAGCAGGCAGCCAGAAGATACACAGGTCATCTTCAAGGTGTATGGTAGAAAACTGCAACGTACACTCCGTGCAGACACTGGGTACACATCAAACAGAGAAGTGGAACGCACAAACCAGCAACACAACCCTGATGCCGCAGGGGGCTGTTGGTGAGGGAAACACTGACATGGGTGTCGGGTGCACAGTCATGTGTGTCCCCACAAGAGGTTTAAAGTGCTGGCCTCAGGCCAGGATGGGGCTGTAGCGTCCACCAGCATGTAGCTTAAGATTTATGTGCACTCGCTGGCCTGGCTATTGATTGAAGATCTCTGCAGGAAAAAATATCTTATCACAGGTTCCAGCAGGGAGCCAGGTCATCACTCCTGAAACACCAGGTAAAAATAACTGACTTGCCCATAGCAGAAGGAGTATCATACCAGCTAAGACATCCCACAGGTGGTGCTGTGTTCCTTTTTTTGCCTAGTGTCCTACTCCTGTAGGTGGCACTATATAACCCAATGGCCAAGGTTAGAAGAGCTATGTCCAACAATGAACATAAGAGAAATTAACAATTTCAATAGTGGCTAGACTTTATACTATTAAGACTTTATGTTGCTATACCATCCCATCCACTGCCACAACACATTTGGAACTTTGGTGAATTTCAAACCTCGGAACTATGTTTTTCAAGCTTGAAATAAGTACCAGAGCTGTATTAGCTACTGAACAGACAAATTGTACAAAAATGTGAAAAAGCTTACAGAATTATTAATGGTAACACATTCTAAACAAAAGAATAAATAGACCTCTTGGCTGTAATTGCTCTCCTCTGTCCTTCCTGATTCCACCTCTAACGGATTCTTTAGTGTTTGCAGGAAAAGTGCTGCCTTCCTTTTGCGTTCGGCCTGTAGCTGTTTCTCTTTAGATTCCTTGGCTGCCTGTGCCAATTTTTCTCTGGCTGCTGCTGCCAGTCTGTCCTCCAGCTTCTGCTTTGCTGAAAGTATAGATATATGCATTTTAATTTACAATACTTGATAAACTGAGTGCAGAGTATAGCAACAATTGCAAAACCTGCTTTAAATTTAAACAGCAAAGTACTGCTTTGTTAAAAAAAAAAAAAACAAATTACAAAGCAATCAACAATACAAAGTAAAGTGAAACCGATCTATGTTGTAAACTTTACAATGACATTCACTCTAGCACAACATACTGTATATGTATATACACATATCAAGTATCATGTATTTGACCCAGAAGAGCATCCTCAACACCCCTGCAGGGGCATTTTTAGGCGACACAAAATAAGCTTATTCTCCAAAAATAATCCATACAAATCAACTACCTAATGGTCATGTAGTCTATTTTTCATGCAAGGTTTTCTCACGGTGTTTTTCTACTTTCTTGTAATCCTCATTGAGCTCCAGAACCTCTCCTTTTCCACCCTCACTTATGTTTGTTTGAAATGAGCAGTGCATGTTAGCTGCGGTCACATGCACACTACAAATCCCAAAGTCCATCTCAGGAGCAGGCAAGAGGGTGGCTACGTTCCTACAAACAGTGGGACCATAGAGAACAAATGTAGCCACCCTCAAATAGGAAGTGGGATCATAGGAGCAACAGAAATATAAAAGTAAAAATAAATATTTGGAGATTTGGAGGCGGAGAGCAATAGACTATTTTTTACCCCCCGCCGTCTCATCAATGATAGCAGAGATCTCCCGCTTAGACATGGCTGGTATTTCTGGAATGCCTGGCATGTTTGCCATGTAACTACCGCTCTATTTTTCCCGTCACAGCCGTATTGTGATACAGAGTGCAGAGAGCAGCTCCAATACGGCTGTGACAGGGGAAAGTCACACAGTGGAGATTACATAGCAAACATGCCAGACATTGCAGGAATAGCAGAGATCTCCTGCTACGACATGCCTGTTATTCCTGGAATGTCTGGCATGCTTGCTATGTTCTCTGCTGTGTGACTTTCTCCTGTGATAGCCGTATCGGAACTCGCCCAGCAGGCGGAAATAGATATGCCTGCTGGGCTGTTAGAAAACTGCAGGAAGGCGTGTCAGATTGCTGCTCCTAGTACAGGACGGAGAACGGCCAGCAGTCTTACAAACAGGATGTCAGAGGGGAATAACGGTTTTTCAGCAAGTTCAGCAGGCTACTACAGAGGAACTACAGAGCTCAGCAGAGGATGGATGGCATAGTTGGAAGGCAGGGGATCAGTTTTTTTCCTGGAGTTCTGCTTTAAGAATATATACCAGATATATATTTTTTTAAACCAGCGCTTAGTGTCACATTAAGACCCCTTTCACACTGGGACATTTTTCAAGCACTTAAGTGCTAAAAATAGTGCCTGCAAAGCGCCTAAACCCCCCCCCCCCCCCACCCATCTACCTCAGTGTGAAAGCCAGCGTGCTTTCACACGGGAGCGGTGTGCTTGCAGGGCAGGAAAAAAAGTCCTGCAAGCAGCATCTTTGGGGCGCCACCACCACTGAAATGAATGGGCAAGTGCCTTCACACCGCTTCAGAAGCGCTGTGTGCCAGCGCTTTTAACCTCTTTTTAGGGGTTAAAAAAGGGATTTTTTGTATAACTTACCGTAAAATCCTTCACTGACAGACGCAGCATTCTTATGACACATGGGGTTATGCTCATCCTACTAGGAGTAGCCTAGGCAAAACAATCAAAAGTGTAGGTTGGCCCCTCCCAGGTGGCCATCCTCACCTTAGCATATAATCCCCCTGCTCTGTACAGCACATCAGTTCGTAACAAGCCGTACAAAACCAACGCAGAGCGGTGGGTGCTGAGTCTGTCAGTGAACTCAGAGAAAAGGATTTTACGGTAAGTTATACAAAAAATCCCTTTTTCTCTTCCGTTCACTGACAGACGCAGCATTCTTATGACACATGGGGACGTCCCAAAGCTGTGCCAATCAAGAGGGGTGGGTAAAATCATAACAACTGTACCCAACAGAAAAACGCCCTCTCAGGCAGCGCTAACCGTGCCTATACTGCCGCTTGTAATACCTTGCGGCCAAAAGCAGCATCCGAGGATGCCGAAACATCGATTTTGTAAAATCTATTAAACATGTACAATGAGGCCCAAGTGGCTGCCTTGCACACCTGAGACACCGAGGCTTGGTGTCTAAACGCCCAGGACGTACTAAATGCCCTGGTGGAATGAGCCGTGACTGGAAACGGGGGAACCTTACCCCGAATCTCATATGCATGAGTCACGGTCTTCCATATCCAACGAGACACGGGGTAGCTGACGAGGCCGCCCTACCTTTGCGCGACCCCTCCGTCAGCAAAAATAAAGAATCAGACTTCCGAAAGGAAGCTGTAGAATTTCAATACACCAGCAAGGCCCTCACCACCTCCAAAGAATGCAGCTCCACTTCTTTGGGATGTGATGGGTGCGGGCACAATGAGGGGAGACCAATATCCTCATTTAAATGAAAGGAAAAAACCACCTTCGGAAAAACGAAGGGGAAGGTCGCAAAACTGCCTTGTCCTTATGGAGGACCAAGTAAGGTGACTTGCAGGATACTGCTGCTAACTCCGACACCCGCCTGGCGGATTGGATAGCCAAAAGAAAGGCTACCTTCTGCGACAACAACTGTAAGGGAATGCCACAAATCCTTTCATATGGCGGTTTCTGCAACCCAGAAAGCACCAGATTCAAATCCCACGGTGCCAAGGCGACCATATCCGAGGAGCCACATGACGTACCCCCTGTACAAATGTACGGATCAATGAATGAGACGCCAAGGGCCATTGAAAAAGAACCGCCAGGGCCGAAATCTGCCCCTTAAGCGTACTTAACACCAGGTTCTTGTCCAGACCTTGCTGTAAAAATGGCAGTACTCTGGATACTCTATAAGAGCGGGGGTTCCAACCCCCTGCCTCGCACCAGGTAATGTAGGCCTTCCAGGTCCTATGATAGATCTTACGTGAGGAACTCTTACGTGCTTTTATCATAGTCGGGATTACGGAGTCCGAGACAACCCTATCCCTCAATACCTGGGACTCAATAGCCAAGCCGTCAAAACCAGCGAGGGTAAAGCAGGGTGCAAGATGGGCCCCTGCAACAGCAGGTCCCCGTGAAGCGGAAGCTGCCACGG
This sequence comes from Glandirana rugosa, assembly GCA_018402905.1. NCBI lineage: Eukaryota > Metazoa > Chordata > Amphibia > Anura > Ranidae > Glandirana > Glandirana rugosa. The sequence continues at coordinate 251,923 of BLSH010070966.1, read as the reverse complement.
AACCTCTGCCACCATCCGTACTACATCGGTGTACCAAGGGTGCCGGGGGCCAAGCCGGAGCTACCCGGATTGTTGGGATTTCTTCCGCCTCTACCCCACGTACGACCCGCGGTAGAGCCTTTAGAGGAGAAAAAAAACGCACAGCAGCCGATACTGCCCTCGAGGCCTGGGAAACACTGCCCCCCGAAGGATCGGAGCCGCCTCCGTGGCCGTTGCTGCGCTTCTTGTTCCGCCCTGATGGTTTACGTACGCCACCTCCGTGGCATTGACCGACTGAACCAGAACCGGGCGACGCAGCCCTACTGTCCCACGGGACAGGCAGAGCTTGATCGCTCTCAGTTCCGGTACCTACAATCGACCAATTGAGGGGAAGAAGATTTTTCCTATCCTTTAGGGCCGGAACCTGAATCCCCCAAACCAAGGGTTCTCGGGACTGACACTCCGACCTGATCGGCCTGTCCAGGGATAGAGGAGATTTGTCCCATCGCGACTAAATTGCCTTCCGCAGGAGCCGAGTGTTCTGGGCGTAAGGTATCGCTTCGCAAGTCGACCTCCTGAGCCCCAACACCCGTATACAGAACCGTAAGGAGAACCACTGGCGCGATCACAGGGTTCGCCCTGCCTAAAGCATTAGAAGCTTGCTCGGTGTTAGGAACACCCCAGCTTGTACCGTGTCCGGAATCAGACCCAGGTACTCCAGCCGGCGTTCAAGATGACTCCTGTCTGCTGAGCGCCTGACTGGCGCCTCCTGATGCTTCTGCGGAAGCCTCACGTTTGAGGGGAAGGACTTTTCTGGGGGCAGAGAGCTGCTTGCAACCCCCAGACACCGCCCCCCCACCCGTGAGGCGGGTGGGGGCCACCCATCATGTGGAGGCAGGCTTGTCCTCCGCTTTTTCAGGGCTTAACAGATGCTCTCCCTGAAAGGGCAGGTCTGCCAGAGCTTTCTTTGAAGCCTGGTCGCCCGACCAAGAGCGGAGCCACAGCATCCGCCTGATGACAGTTGAAAAAAAAAAAAAGAAAAAAATTTTTTTTTTTTTTGACAATATGGGAAAAAGGTCCAAAGTCGCATGGCATATGTAGCGGAGACCTTCTTCCAAATGTTGCATCCGCTGTACCTCAGCCTGTGCACATTCACTAGACAAACTAGTGCACAGAGCGGCAGCGTGCTCGCGAAGAGACTGTGCCGTCATAGCAGTTGCTAGCGCCGGCCGCATGGCTGACCCAGCCAACAAGAATAGTGCTTTAGATACTGTCTCTGTGCGGCGATCGGCCGCCTCTTTAAAGGATGGAGACCCCTCAAAGGGGATGGGGTTGCCTTATTCACATGAGCCACGGCAGGGTCCACCACCGGGGAAGCCCATCTCTTAGTAAAGCTTTCCTCAAAGGGGTAGCGAACAGCAAAGTTTTTAGGCAAAACCAAGGAACTTGGTGGCTTCCGCCATTCCTTGAACACTGCCTGTTCAAACACCTGATCATAAGGGTAAGCCCTAGGGGACCTAGGGGGTCTAAGCGGTCCACAAACATATGCGGACTCATGCGACTCCCCTGTTTGGTCCAGTCGCATAGAGTCGCAAATATCAGTGATCAGTGCTTCCACTATCGCTTTATCCCGCGAACTAGGAGCCTCCTGATCCTCTTCGCCCTCTGAGGGCGGCTCACCCTCTGAAAGATCCACAGGTGTGACCACTGAGGCGCTTTCTAGATCTGAATCCTCCCCTGAGGAAAGAGGAGGGGGTGGGCGCTTCTGGGGGCCCCTCGGAACGGGCACCCCTGCCCGGGGAAAGAACTCCCTAAACACCGCCCTCAGCTGTTCCAAGGACACTAATGATCCTGGGGTGGACTGTAGATCTACAGGTATACCTGCCATAAAATTGCCGGCCTCTGACATTTCAGCCCGGCACCCCCGCTGTGTAACCACCACCTCTACCCCACAAATCAGCCAGGGAGACTCGGGCGGATTACACCCACCGCTACCGGCACCCAGGAAGCGCCAGCTATACTTGCTGTTTGATGCTTCAGCACTCCAACCGAAGAGCAATGCCCACGAACTGCTGCACGTCAGGAGCTTGTTACAGTGTGTCAGCCATGCTCTCTAAGCAAAAACTGGAAGCCCACGCCCGTTTTTAAGGACTTCCTGGCCAAGGACTGCAGTTCTCCCAATCGACCACTGGAGGCCGCCAGAGAGCAGGCTGGAAAACACATGGTTCTCAAACAATGGACGCTGCCATTACACACATGTGGTCAACCATGAATGAGCGGTGCTCCAAAATCCAATGGCCACGAACCACCTAACACATTGCTCCTGACGGTCGGTGCAGATTCGAACGGTTAGTGCAAAGGTGCCTGCGGGGGATTGAGGGGGGAGTGGGGGGAAGGCCTCTAACAGACCCCCACTGGCTGGCCACCACAGAGCTGCCCAGGTGCCCACTCTCCATGCCTCTAGGGCGGAAGAGGGGTTCACTCACCAATCCGACGGGCGCAGCGGGTAGCCACCCGGAGCAGACCTACCTCCCCGCAAGGAGGCATGCTGCTGGCCAGGCCACTGGACAGGCGAACCAGTCACTGGGCTCTAGTGGGTTTTAGCCACTGGCCGCCCGCACGGAACGGGCGCTATGCGGTGGGCCCCCCTAAGGGGGTTCGCATAGCGTTGGCCGGACTGGGGAAAGACTAGGATTTGAGATATCCTCTATACCACCAGCCAGCTTCTTGATAGCAGTCTTCCTTAGATGAATCTTCAGGAGACTGCAGATCCCATAGGGAACCAGGTCTACTCCTTGCACTAGGCAAATAAAAACTGATGTGTTGTACAGAGCAGGGGGATTATATGCTAAGGTGAGGACGGCCCCCTGGGAGGGGCCAACCTACACTTTTGATTGTTTTGCCTAGGCTACTCCTAGTAGGATGAGCATAACCCCATGTGTCATAAGAATGCTGCGTCTGTCAGTGAACGGAAGAGAAAATGCCCCGTTGTCGCACAAAACTAGTTTCCAATCCTCTCCCCGATGACACCTAGCTGAGCTACAATGCGGCATACATTTTTTTTAGTGCAGCTTGCAAGTTCACGGTTCAGCTTGCAAAAGTCTAATCACTGAAGAGCAGGCCGAGTTCCCAGAACAGCCAGAAATCTGACCATGCTGTGCTCTCGTGCCTGGTGTGGTCAACTTTTAATAGGAAGCAGAGGGACTGGGCAGGAACACCTAGTATTTCACACAAATTAAGTAATACAAAGAGGACAAAGTACATGGTACAGCAGACACATCAGGAATATGAACAGATTGGGTAACATTCTTTAACATAATAGTGATGTGTGTCGGGTAACATGCATTTAGCAGTTCAAGTCCACATGAAATGATTAAAGTCCACAGGGGATCAGAGCAGTGAGGGAGGACATAGGCCACCAAGAACAGGAATGCTCTGTATTTCTCTTTTTGCAAACGTTGCTTAGCATGTTGAATATGATATGCAAATTTGTTAAGTGAAACTTCCACAGGTTCCCAAAAAAAAAAAAACCTATCCAGAAAACATTAGGCATAGAGGTTTGTATAATGGTTTTGAAGGCGGTGACACTTGGCTGTCCTATATGACAGGACCTATTCAAATATTGGATTTAGACTACATCAATTATCTTACATTAGCACCATATTTAAAATGATGGAAAAAGATTGTCAAAAAAAGAATAGAAATTGTAGTCTACACAACTTTGTAACACCATAAATTGTGCTATTCTATTTGACAGAAACTGACAACTTCAACTGATATTTAGGCAGGCCATCCATCGTTAAATTCCGATTTGAACAGTGTATGGGCAGGCTGAATGTTCCAAGTTGATCGATCATCTTGGGTACAACCAGCATGCCGGGTTTTACCTACGATTATCGCTAGCGACTGCTAAAGCCGCTAGCAATAATCAGTGTCTTCTCCTGGCGGGGCCAGCTTCCCCCGCTGGGAGCAGACAATGACTCAGCAGGAGGGTTTCTCGCATCAACATTGTTTAATATTGCGGGAAAGAAATTTGTTTTGTGTATGGCAGGCCTTAGAGAAGCATAGACCTTCAACATACATTATTATTATTTGAACAGAATTAACCTCCATTCATGATAATGTAAACAGCTGACCGAACCACATCAATTAGGCCATTCAACTGACTGAAATTTAGTCTGGTAAAAACACACAATTTCCATTTTAGGTGCTTTGTATACATTTAACAAAACAAACCTTCACTGTGTATTTGAGAGAAACACGACATTTGCATAGAAATCAACTTTCTCAAACATTTGGGACAAGTCCTGACATGTTACATGTTAATTCAAATTTGGGATCCAGACATTGCCACTTCAGTCAGAATGCAGGACTGGGCTTGCAAATACAAGGCACTCTAATGCCATACTATAATCAGACCATGGAAAAAAAAAAACAAAAAAAAAAAACTTTTAACCACTTCAGCCCCGGAAAGTTTTACCCCCTTCCTGACCAGAGCAGTTTTTGTTATTCGGCACTGTGTCGCTTTAACTGACAATTGCGTGGTCGTGCGACGGGTTACCCAAACAACATTTTGTGTCCTTTTTTTCCCACAAATAGAGCTTTCTTTTGGTGGTATTTGATCACCTCTGCGTCATTTCTGATCGCCGCTATAAACAAAAAAAGAGCGACAATTTTGCGAAAAAAAAAAACAGTTTCTTACTTTTTGCTAAAA
>BLSH010070966.1:235667-245850 GCA_018402905.1 Glandirana rugosa | reverse complement strand
TATAATTTTTTTTTTCATCGGTTTTGGCCGATTTATATTCTTCCTCATATTTGCGATAAAAAAAACCCGCAATCGGCGTTTGATTGGTTTGCGCAAAAGTGGCCGCGTTTACGGATGGTGAGAATTAATTTCTGGGGTTTTTATTTTTTTTTTTACAAGTAAAGGCGGTGATCTGCGATTTTTAGCGGTACTGCAATACTAGGGCGGACATGTCGGATATTTTGGACACTTTTTTGGGACCAATGACATTTATACAGCGATCGGAAAATTAAATGTCCACTGATTACTGTATAAATGTCATTGGCAGTGAAGGAGTTAACCTTGGGGGGGGAGAGCTAGGGGTTAACTGTGTTCCCTTGGTGTGTTCTTACTGTGGGGGGGCTGGGCTAACACGGGCATAGGAGATCTAACTGATCCCAGTGACAGGGATCAGTAGATCTCCTATGCCCGCACTGACAGGGTGGGGAACCGCCGTGTTTGCATCGGCGGTTCCCCGCTGTTTAGTTTTGGCCGCACATTGCAGCTCACCGGGTCTGCCCGAGCCGCGGGCACACTCCTCCGGAGAGCAGGGCGCGTGCGCCACCTAGCGGCCACCAGCAGATCGCCACCTTTTTACGGCGATTTGCGGTAGCCGTCCACACTGCCGCAGTAAATATACTGTGTGTAAATATACTTTAACCGGTGTGGAACCGGTTAAAGGACTTATTTTACGATATTAACCACTTCACACCTGGCCTATAGCAGAATGATAACCGGGCGGTGGTTTCATTATCCTGACTGGACGTCCAGCAGGATAACCCACCATTTCTACATATTAGTGCCTCCTCATCAGTGCCCGTCAGTGCAGGAAAAAACATTTTATAACAAACTAAGAAAACATTTCGGTGTTTTTTAATTTGTTTGGCAAAAAAAAAAACCTCAGTGGTGATCAAATACCACCAAAAGAAAGCTTTATTTGTAGGAATAAAATGCAAAAAATTTAGTTTGAGTACAGTGTTGCATGACCGCGCAATTGGCATTCAAAGTGTGACAGCGCTGAAAGCTGAACATTGTCCTGGGGAAGTGCCCAGCTTTGAAGTGGCTAAAGAGAATACGTTCACCCCCCCCAATCCATTTTTTTTTTATCTTTCTTCGCCCCTGCTTACCTGGATGCAGGTCCTGCACAGTCACCCTAGCATATCCAGCATTGGCTGAGATCCTCTTCCCTTCTGCCTCATACTCAGTCCTGATCCACCATCTTCATGTGTAAACATCATTGGGAAGTTGCGACTACTCAGGGTTTAGCCGACGGCTCTCCCAAGCACTTTCTGTGCTGCCAGGCCCATCCCTCCATATTTCTCAATGAAAAACTATGTTTGCTGGGATATGTGATGTAAATATCCCAGGTGGCAAAGGCGAGTGCCAAACAGAGGGAGGGAGGATAGGGTGGGCCAGAAGTGTTTTAATAATAATAAAAAAAGCCCTATTTGAACAGTGGAGGGGAGGAAGGGTGCTGAGGCGGAAAGACAAGAAAAGGAGGGTGAAGATCTGCAGTTCAAATTGTAGCTACTGCCATCAGTGGCTGAGCAGATTGAAAATGTTAAGCTACAATGGTAAAGAAAAAAAAAAGTACCGCTAAAAAAAAAAATGTAATGTTAGCCAGTGCAAGCGGAATTTACTAATAGGAAGTTCAGGGACCATAAGAAAGAGAAAGCTAAAAATTCCACAAAATCTAACATTTCTTTGGGAGTGTCCATTTCCTGGTCTTTCACAGAACGATTTAATTCTCCCCATCAGTCCCTTTATCATTACAGGGCACAGTAGTGAAATAAGGGTCAAGAAGTTTGAATTACCTGAGTAGCAGAGACCACAAAGCCAACACTTGGCATAATATTCTGCAAGATTTTCAGCCAATGGTCTCTTTACTTAGTGCAGAGTTCTGCACTACCAGCAGCTAGAGAAGTATTCAATTTCTTCTTTTGCAGGGATTCAAGGTTATAGGAGTACTGCCTACTGCCTGTTATTCTGGTCCTTTACATGTTTTCAGGACCATGAACTTCATGCCGGGTTTTTGTAGTAGCACTAATGCAGCTGACTTATTAAACCCAAAAGCAAGCATTATATTGCAGCGTACAAATTCTTAGATGTTATGGTGGCATTTGTTTTCTATTTATGCTTTCTTTCCTTTATTTTCATCTGGCGATTCAGACAAAAGGTTGTTTTGCGTTTGAGTGTTGAGACAAACCATTTACCACTGACAGGGGTGTTTACAATGAACAGCTTTTATTTATTCATGTAAGACTATTATCCCAAAAGAAAAAAAAAAAAAAAAAAACGTTTTGCTGTAACTGCAGTGTGAGCTGGAATTTGGCTTCAATTTGTTAGTCTATTTAAATCTACTAGTATATCTAAGTGCCCATTCACACAGGGGTGACTTGCACTCCGACTTGTGTCCCTCCAAGTCGCTTGGCATCTGAAATCTCATTGAAGGGAATGGGAGCAGTTTTAATATACACTACTAAAGTTGCTCCGACTTCAAGAAAGGTTCCTGTACTACTTCAAGAAGACTTCTGACTTGTGCCCATAGAATTCAATGGAAGTCGCCTCCAAGTCGGATCCCACATCTACATTGAAGTGACTTTAGTTTAAAAGAAAATCATTTTTGAAGGCAACCCCCTCCCTCCCTTCTTTGATTGGCCACAGGGAAAATCGCCTGACAGGGAGTTGCGTTGTAAGTCGCCTCAAGTCGCGCTAAAAATCGCTTAGCAAAGCTGCGCCAAAGTTGGATCGCCCCTGTGTGAATGCAGCCCAACACTCACCTCTCCCAAGACGGACAATGCGGTTATTCAAAAGTGCCCCTGTGCTCTTTCATCCAGAGCGGGGGTACTGTAATAAGGAGGTATGTTACTGGCCAGATCACCAGATAAAAACAGATGGAAGATGCCAAAAACAATAAAACAAATGCAACCACCACATCTAAGGATTGGTAAGCTGCAATACACTACATTTGTGGTTTTGGGTTTAATACTGTTTTCAGCTGGGGCCTCACACCAGTTTGCAACCACTTCCAATTGTAGCAACATCAACCAAACAGATCAAGGAAACCAAGCATTAAATGTTTGCCATTCCTACAACCAATGTAATTTTTTCCCCCTTCAAGTTTACTGCTGATGCAAGCGGCTTTTGGACAGAAGTGCCAGTAGACTGAGGACCCTTGCCAGGGGGATCTGTGCCCCTCGTCTTGGATGCTGTGTGCGACATAGTAAGTTATAGTAATATAACGTAGGAGGTGGAGGCTAGGAGTCAGTAGTGATACACCACCATGCTAGTTTCTACAATTGCACTGCAAGTGTAGCAAAGTTTAGCACGATACAGTACCTCAGCCCTCAAAATTTCCACTTGCCTGCTCGCATTTGGTGAGTGGAAATTAGTGGAGGGCAAGTTTGGAGCAGGGGCAACTGGGCTGAGTTTCCTGGATGATTGCTTCTGGCAGATATGGTTCGGCCATCAGAGTGACCCGGAGGGGGTATTCCCTGCCCCCCGGGCTGCTCTGATGTCCTGTAAAAAAGGCTGCACCGCTTCTGCTAGAAGCGATCAGCCAGAACACTGTCAAGAGGATCTGGCGGCGGGATCACGCAGCGCGGGGATGTCCCGCTGACACACATCTTGTATATGAATAGCAACAGTGTCAAAGTCCCGCCTCCTGGATTGGCATTGGACCAGTGTGCGGTCTACTAGAGTGGCCGGTCCAGGAGGCAGGACTTTTCACAGCGGTGGGCTATTCATATACCAGCTGTGTCTCAGCGAGACATCCCCACTCTGTCATCTGGCCGCAAGATCCTCCAGATTCCTCCCTGCTGCACTATGGGCAATGGTAGGCTGCATTGATGGGAAATCATATACTGCACTAATGGGCAATGGTAGGCTGCATTGATGGGCAATAATATACTGCACTGATGGGCAATGATAGGCTGCACGGATAAGGCTGCATCGATGGGCACTGATATGCTGCATTGATGGCCACTGATGAGGCGGAACTGATATGCTGTACCGATGGGCACGGATGAGGCAGAACCGATAGGTTGCACTGGTGGCCCCTGATGAGGCCGCACTGATGGCCACCGTTAAGGGGGCACTGATAAGCTGCACTGATATGCTGCTCTGATGGGCACTCAGGCTGCATGGATGGGCACTGATAGGCAGCACTGATGAGTATTGATCTGCTTTAATATCGTTGACGTTCTAAATATTTAGTCAGGTCCATAAATATTGGGACATCAACACAATTCTAATCTTATTGGCTCTATCCACCACCACAATGGATTTGAAATGAAATGAACAAGATGTGCTTTAACTGCAGACTTTCAGCTTTAATTTGAGGGTATTTACACGGGTGAAAGGTGTAGGAATTACAACAGTTTGTATATGTGCCTCCCACTTTTTAAGGGGCCAAAAGTAATGGGATAGATTAACAATCATAAATCAAACTTTCACTTTTTAATACTTGGTTGCAAATCCTTTGCAGTCAATTACAGCCTGAAGTCTGGAAAGCATAGATATCACCAGATGCTGGGTTTCATCCCTGGTGATGCCCTGCCAGGCCTCTACTGCAACTGTCTTCAGTTCCTGCTTGTTCTTGGGGCATTTTCCCTTCAGTTTTGTCTTCAGCAAGTGAAATGCATGCTCAATCGGATTCAGGTCAGGTGATTGACTTGGCCATTGCATAACATTCCACTTCTTTCCCTTAAAAAACTCTTTGGTTGCTTTCGCAGTATGCTTCGGGTCTTTGTCCATCTGCACTGTGAAGCGCCGTCCAATGAGTTCTGAAGCATTTGGCTGAATATGAGCAGATAATATTGCCAGAAACACTTCAGAATTCATCCTGCTGCTTTTGTCAGCAGTCACATCAATAAATACAAGAGAATCAGTTTCATTGGCAGCCATACATGCCCATGCCATGACACTACCACCACCATGCTTCACTGATTAGGTGGTATGCTTTGGATCATGAGCAGTTCCTTTCCTTCTCCATACTCTTCTCTTCCCATCACTCTGGTACAAGTTGATCTTGGTCTCATCTGTCCATAGGATGTTGTTCCAGAACTGTGAAGGCTTTTTTAGATGTTGTTTGGCAAACTCTAATCTGGCCTTCCCGTTTTTGAGGCTCATCAATGGTTTACATCTTGCAGGGAACCCTCTGTATTCACTCTGGTGAAGTCTTCTCTTGATTGTTGACTTTGACACACATACACCTACCTCCTGGAGAGTGTTCTTGATCTGGCCAACTGTTGTGAAGGGTGTTTTCTTCACCAGGGAAAGAATTCTTCGGTCATCCACCACAGTTGTTTTCTGCGGTTTTCCGGGTCTTTTGGTGTTGCTGAGCTCACCGGTGCGTTCTTTCTTTTTAAGAATGTTCCAAACAGTTGATTTGGCCACACTGAATGTTTTTGCCATCTCTCTGATGGGTTTATTTTGTTTTTTCAGCCTAATCATGGCTTGCTTCACTGATAGTGACAGCTCTTTGGATCTCATATTGAGAGTTGACAGCAACAGATTCCAAATGCAAATAGCACACTTGAAATGAACTCTGTACCTTTTATCTGCTCCTTGTAAATAGGATAATGAGGGAATAACACACACCTGACCATGGAACAGCTGAGCAGCAAATTGTCCCATTACTTTTGGTCCCTTAAAAAGTGGGAGGCACAAACTGTTGTAATTCCTACACCGTTCACCTGATTTGGATGTAAATACCCTCAAATTAAAGCTGAAAGTCTGCAGTTAAAGCACATCTTGTTCGTTTCATTTCAAATCCATTGTGGTGGTGTATAGAGCCAAAAAGATTAGAATTGTGTAGATGTCCCAATATTTATGGACCTGACTATTTTTGGAACTTCGCTCTGTATAAAACATTTAACCGTGCAATTTCTTGAAATAATTTACGAGGGTGTGTTTAGGGGAAGACTTAGGGACAGGGCAGGGTTGGGGGGTAACTGGTGATGAGTACCTCTTAAGGCAGGGGTAGGCAACCTGCGGCCCTCCAGCTGTTGTAGAACTACATTTCCCATGAGGCATTGCAAGGCTGACGTGTACAATTACTCCCAGAGGCATGATGGGACTTGTAGTTTTGCAACAGCTGGAGGGGCGCAGGTTGCCTACCCCTGTCTTAAGGCCTGGCTAGTGGCTCAGGACTTGAAATTTTGAGCCCTGCAGTACCTCATACCACACACTGCATATTCTTCATTCCTTACAGCTTCATTCTGTAGGTTCCCTATCCTCCACCTCCCCATTCTGTACTCTGCACTGCGCTTTCCCCATTTCACTCTGTCTCATTCTGTACTCTGTGCTGTATGTACGTTACTCCACACTGCCTGTTCCGTACCCTGCATTGTATGTTCCCTATTCTACACAGATTCACTCTAAGCTGTGAGGTACACATTTCCTATTCTGACAATTATCCTCTATACACTTTGGTGTAGGTACCAAGGTGTTTGTCTCAAAACTTGCTGGTTGTCAGTGGTGCAATTTAAAAAAAAAATACTGTGCATGTTCATGGCATTTAAGAGAGCTGAAATTTGGGAGGACGAATACTCCTGTTGGACTTTGGTACCGTGAACAGTCAATCTTTAACAGACGGACCCCACCTATAAGAGTGAGGGTGACCCTTCATTGATAAAAGAGTTTTGGGAAAGACTTGGTGGGCTGTGAGGGACAAGTCTTGCTCAAAATGGAACTTGAACTTCCTTTTGAGGTGGTTTTGAGTTGAAACCTGGGTAAAGTGGTTAGGTGCTCTGCGTATTGAGGAAGTAGAAGATCCCGAGGAGTGGGATTTGGAACCTTCCTTTGTGGAAGTAAAACCTTCCCTCCTGTGAAATCTTTAATGAATTGGTCTAGTGCCTGTGCAAAAAGACATCTGCCTTGAAATTGCATACGGTGAGAGTGACCCAATCAATATAGATTTCCCATTCTATTTGATCTTGAACAGGTGACTGTCTTAACAATTTTTAAAGGTCTCTTTGTGACCAAAAGGTCTTAGTGAGACAGAGGAGAAACAAGAAATACAATGCAGAGTGTTTTTTTTTGCACAATAGCAGGGAGCTGAACCACATTAGTAAAACATACTATGTGAAGCTCCTGCTTCAGGTGTAAGTGTGTGGGAGAAAAATATTCTGCTGCCTCCAATACGGCTTTCCCACTCATCCCTTTCTGTGTCTGCTTCGTGTAGGGCAGGCATTTTGGAATCTGAGTCAGGTAGCAACGGAGGTGCTGGATAAGGGGTATGGCTTTTTGGAAGTGAAAAAGAAAAAAAGTGTAGTAACGCGCCAAAGTGCCAAGCGCAAAATACAGCAGCAACAGTCCATGCAATATAAACACAGATAAAGACAATAATAAAGTTATGTTGCGCTAAATAATAAATACCAGGTGAAAAAATAGATCTCAGAAAATTTCAGAACAAATAATGTAAACAAGAAAAAAAAAAGAGGGAAAAAATAAATAAATATATAAATATATATATATATATATATATATATATATATATATATATATATATCAGAAAAAGTGCTCTAAATAAAATTCAAGAAAAGTCCAAAGTAGTCCCAAAAGCATATATTTTTTTCTGAGTAGTAGAGGCATCCAACAATGGCAATTTGATTTGAAACAATCCATGACCTCTTGTGCAAGAGTAAGTGAAATAAATACTCTTACCGACTAAAATGGACCCACTATCTCTAGTAGGTCGAACACGCAGGCAGACAAAACCCTCTGCAGGGTATTAGGAGAATATCCTTCTCATCTACAGGATCCGGAGATGTGTGGAGGACTCAAATGTATATCAACAAGCTTTCATCCACTCATCAAGCGTGGAGCAGGAAAAGAAAAAGGATCTAATAGTGTAATTCCGTACAGTGAATTTTATTAAAAAGGAGAAATACTCACAATGTACCGTATATACTCGGGTATAAGTCGAGTTTTTCAGCACATTTTTTGTGCTGAAAAAGACCCCCCTCGACTTATACCCGAGTCAGTGTCTGTGGTGATCAGTAGTGTCACATTAAACAGAGCCATGCTGCTTCTAAGAGCCGTTCTGTGCTTTGTAACTGTGATTAAACACATTGGAATGCTGAGAATGCTGAGAGAGGTGTCAGATTCTCAGCCTGATGTCGGAAGGTGGGCGGGACAAGCTGATGTTAGCTGTTCAGTCCCGCCCACCTCCTGATCTCCGTGAAGAGCTGCAGCTCTCTCTCTGCATTCTCAGCATTCTCTGCATTCCAATGTGTTTAATCACACGTACAAAGCACAGAACGGCTCTTAGAAGCATCACAGCTCTATTTAATGTGAAACTAAACTACCTTACTCATCCCTTATGTGTTCTGGCTACAGTCTCTTTGTCCTGGCATTAATATCCCTGTGTCCTGGCATTAAAATCCCTGTGTCCTGGCACCCAGTCCCTGTGTCCTGGCACCCAGTCCCTGTGTCCTGGCACCCAGTCCCTGTGTCCTGGCACCCAGTCCCTGTGTCCTGGCACCCAGTCCCTGTGTTCTGGCTGCTGCATTTCACACCCTAGGCTTATACACGGGTCAATAAGTTTTCCCATATTTTTTGGGCAAAAGTAGGGGGGTCGGCTTATACACGGGTCGACTTATATGTGAGTATATACGGTATTTAGTAAAAACTCGAATGTATAGCATAAAAAACCGGCACAGCTGTAACAAAGTCGCCCTGGAGCTAGGAGTTTACAGGACACACCCAGGGAGCATGTCCTCGAAAGCTATGCCAGTGTCCATGCATCTAAAGGCATAAGCTTGGCGCATATCAATAATCTGCCTGTCTTGTGCTTTACAATTAAGATAAAGTAGTAAAAATAAAACAATCTATGAAGCTGACCAGAATTAGTTCCTGAAGTTGTTAAACAACACATTATTTCACAGCTCTTACTGTGAAGCCTTTCTGTAGTATGTGGAGGTGAAAGATTGCCCTGTTGTCTTTTGTAATGAATAAATCGGCACCAAGTTCATGATTTGGACCACATATGTATTTATACATGTTGATCATATTCCTCCTTAATTGCTTCTCAATTCTCAAGATAGAAAACATTCTGTTCAGCTAATCTTTAACAGTTGAGGTCCTCCATGCTTATCATCAGTTTGGTTACATTTCTGTTTTTTTTTCTTAATTTCCTCAATATTCTGTTTGTGAATTGGAGTCCAAAACTATTTAGATCTAAATACTCTGCACAGGGGACAAAAGGACGTCTCTCTCTGGAGTCAACATCTATTAACACAAGAGTATTTTACTTTATAAATTGCAGCTTGGCATTGCATGTTATTTTCAGATCTATGATCTCTCAGAACACCAAGATCATTCTCAACCACTGACTGCCACGTGTACTCCTCTTAGAATGTATGATGAATGTATGTTTTTAGACTCCAAGTGCATTAGTTTACATTTATCAAAATTTAACTTCATTTGCCATATAGCTGCCCAATTAAACAGTGCATGAAGACCTTCTGGTTAAAATGGAGACATCCTGTAAGGCCGTTATTCCACTTGATAGCTTGGTGTTATCTGCAAATACTGAAATGGTACTTACAGTCTCAAACACGATCATTTATAAATAAAAACGTAAGACTGAACCTTGGGATACATTATCAACCATGAACCATTCAGAATATTAATATTTGATCCTCTGTATGTGAGCATTTAGTCAATGTTCTATGAATTTTCTAAGCCTATAGACCTAACCTTACCAATTTGCCCTGTGTGGGGAACTGTGTCAAACCCTTTTGTAAAATGAAAGTATACTATACCCAAAGCCACTCTACTTTGGCTAAGTTTTTAATTGCTTCATCACAAAAAGAAAGCAAATTTGTTTGACAAATTTAATCATTCATGGATCCATGCTGACTACTTCTTAAAATATGGTTTTCTAGCAAAAAAGGGATTTTTTGTATAACTTACCGTAAAATCCTTTTCTCTGAGTTCACTGACAGACACAGCCTTCTTATGACACATGGGGTTATGCTCATCCTACTAGGAGTTTTAAACAGTTTGTTTAAACGAAAGAAAAACACTACTTCGTTAATTTTTGAATCGGTTTCATCTCACCGAAACCCATATCATATGAAAGTAAAATGTTTTCCCAAACTGTGTCAAGGGGTGTGTCCCGTTTAACCATTCCAATCCAGATATCCGAATCTTTTAA
>BLSH010070966.1:217785-228028 GCA_018402905.1 Glandirana rugosa | reverse complement strand
TTTCTCAAATCGGGGGGATTTGAGGCGGATCAAGGCGGAGGGTCCTGGAGGCAGGGCTCTTCAGCCGCATTATGCCAGCGCGCCGCTCGCCCCCTCCTCCTCTCACACACGCCGCTAAGCCGCCCAGAGACTGTCAGTCTCCGGGTGGCAGCGGCGATCCGGACTGTGAAGGAGGCAGCCGCAGCAGAAGCGAGAGTGAAGTCTCACTCAGCTCTGTGCGGCGTACCCCCTGCCCGTGGTACACGTACCCCAAGGGGTACGCGTACCACGGGTTGAGAAACCCTGCTCTATACCACCAGCCAGCTTCTTGATAGCAGTCTTCATCAGATGATTCTTCAGGAGACCGCAGCTCCCAAAGGGAACCAGGTCTACTCCTTGCACTAGGCAAAAGAAAACGGATGTGCTATGCAGAGCAGGGGGATTATATGCTGAGGTGAGGACGGCCCCCTGGGAGGGGCCAACCTACGCTTTTGTTTGTTTTTGCCTAGTCTACTCCTAGTAGGATGAGCATAACCCCATGTGTCATAAGAAGGCTGTGTCTGTCAGTGAACGGAAGAGAAAACTCTGTTTTTTTTTAATCTAAACTCTCTAATATTTCCTGACTACAGAAGTTAAACTAGATGGTCTGTAGTTGTTCGTTAAAGACTTTAATCCCCTTTTGAACATAGGCCCACATTGGCCTTGCCCCATTCTAATGGCACTGAGCCAGTCATTAACCACTTCACCCCAGGAAGGATTTCCCCCTTTAGGACCAGAGCTCTTTTTGCGATTCGGCACTGCAGCGTTTTAACTGACAATTGCGCGGTCGTGCAAAGTTGTACCCAAACAAAATTTGCGTCCATTTTTTCCCCACAAATAGAGCTTTCTTTTGGTGGTATTTGATCACCTCTGCGTCATTTATGATCGCCGTTAAAAAAAAGCGACAATTTTGCAAAAAAAAAAAAAAAAGTTTTACTTTTTGCGAAAATAAAAAAAATATATATATAATTTTTTTTTTTTTCCATCGGTTTTGGCCGATTTATATTCTTCCTCATCCTTTTGGTAAAAACGCAAATCGGCGTTTGATTGGTTTGCGCAAAAGTTGCGCAAAAGTTTGGCGTTGATCTGCAATTTTTAGCGGTACTGCGATATTGCAGCGGACATGTCCGACCATTTTGACACTTTTTTGCGACCAATGACATTTATACAGCGATCAGAAATGTAAACGTCCACTGATTACTGTATGAATGTCATTGGCAGTGAAGGGGGTTAACCTGCAGGGGGTAGTGAAGGGGTTAACTGTGTACCCTAGGCGTGTTTTAACTGTGAAGGGACTGGGCTGTTATGGGCATAAGAGATCTAACTGATCCCAGTGACAGGGATCAGTAGATCTCTTATGTCCCCACTGGCAGAGCGGGGAACTGCCGTGTTTACATCGGCGGGTCCCCCGCTCTTTTGCTCTGGCTGCTCATCGCGGCTCGCTGGCAGACACCGGGTCCGCCCGAGCCACGGGCACACTCCTCCAGAGTGCGACGGGCACGCGCGCGCCCCCTAGCGGCCACTCCGCAAATCGCCGTCTATTTACGGTGATTCACGGGACATGTCCACACTGCTGCAGTAAATATACTGCGCGCGGTGTGGAAGGGGTTAAAGTGTCTCTAAAAATTAGAAACAATGGCTTAGAAATAACAGAAACCAACTATTTTATGACACTTAGAAGTATGCCATCTAGTCCAGGCACTGTATTCATTTTAAATTTGTCTTAAGTGTTTCTGGACCATATAAATTTTGTGCCTTTATGGTTCTTTTGGGGCTGTCAAAATTTTCCTTTTCAAACACAGAGATAAAAAAAAGTTGAGGTACACCTCTTCACTGGTCTCACGATTCAACTACGATTATCTGGTCAACGATTCAATATCACAATGCATCATGATTACTGCCGATGGTTTCCATAAAAAAAATAAAAATATTCAAGCATTTAGAAGAGCTCCATTTTTTAAATGTTATTTGCTTTAAAAAAAATGACACACTCTGCATATAGCAGGACATGGAATAATCCAGGATACAAGGGAGGGGTAGGAACTGAAGGATGGAAGAATCCATGGATAGAGAATGGAAAGCTGGAGGAGTCTAGAGACTGAAAGATGGAAGAGTCTGGGGATGGAGATGGAGGAATCCATGGACAGGAACAGGAGGATGGAAGAGTCTAGGGATGGATTAATCCATGGATAGAGTGTGGAAGTCTAGAGATGGGAATAAAAGTATGGGAGAGTCTGGGGATGGAGATGGCAGAATCCTTGGACAGGAACAGAAGGATGGGGACGTCTGGGGATGGAGATATCCACGGACAGGAACAGAAGGATGGGCGGATAAAAATGTGGTGGTGAGTGATGGAATCCGCAGCTGACAAACAGCCCTGTGAAGTTTACTGTCCTGGCTCAGTGCTGAGACTTCAGCTTGGCATCCCTGTTTGCACATTCCAGCACACTAGGAGTTAACACAGTGGGAGGTGTGAACAGGGAAGATGGAGCTGAACTCTCAGCACAGAGCCAGTACGAGTTGTAAGCACAGTACAAACTCGTATGTACTCTTACACGTGTTAAACCGTCTTACTGGATACCCTCTTACAGTACATTAAGTGCCCCACTGTACATGCCTTTTAACCACTTCAAGCAAATCACCATAAATTAACACGGCTGCTATAAGTGGCTGGTATCGGTGTACTCGGAGGCCAACGGCGCCGGTTTAAAAAAAAAATGACAGTATTCAGAATTGGCATTTTTGGCAATCTGAATACTGTGAAGTGCAAAGGAGGGATGGGGGGTCTTTTAGACCCCCCAGCCCTCCGTATAGAGTACTTGTCACCGTCTATTACTATCACAAGGGACGTTTACATTCCTTGTGATAGCAATAAAAGTGATCAGATATTATATATATATATATATATATATATATATATATATATATATATATATATATATTTTTTTTTTTTTTTAAAAGGAACAGTGTTAAAAAAAATAAATGATAATTTTTTTTTTTAGAGCGCCACCGTCCCTGCGAGCTCGCGCAGCAAAGAAAACGCATACGTAAGTCGCGCCCGCATATGAAAACGGTGTTCAAACCACACATGTGAGGTATCGCCGCAATCGCCAGAGTGTGAGTAATAATTCTAGCAAAAAACCTCCTCTGCACCTCTAACATGGTAACTGTTAAAAATGTTTTAAAGCGTCGCCTCTGGAGATTTTTAAGTTCCGGAGTTTGTCGAAATTCCGCGAGTGTGCACAATTTTCAACCGTAACATGTATGGTATTCTATTTACTCGGCGTAACATCCTCTTTCACAAAATACAAAAAAATTGGGATAACTTTACTGTTGTCTTATTTTTTAACTGAAAAAAGTAAAAATTTTCCAAAAAAAACCCAAAAATCGCGCTTCAAATGACTGCTGCGCAAATACCATGTGACAAAAAGTATTGCAATGATCGCCATTTTATTCTCTAGGGTGTTTTTAAAAAAATATATATAATGTTTGTGGGTTCTAAGTAATTTTCTAGCAAAAAAAACTGTTTTTAACTTGTTAAAAAAGGTGGGCAAGTGATTAAAACATGTGTGGGCTATATACCGCATTTCAGACTGTCCCTCGGCTCTCATGTGACTGCCCGGCTCGCCGCTTGCTGCCCTCCGCTCTTCTCCCAACTGACATCAGCGGGGGATTCTCACCCACGTACGCTGTAGCGGTGAGATCGGGAGAAAAGCGTCGGGCAGGGCAGTCACACGAGAGCCGAGGGAGTGTCTAAAATGCAGTAAATAGCTACATATTTTTTAAATGGCATGTACAGTGGGGCGGGGCACTTAATGTATTGTAAGAGGGGATTCAATAAGACACAGTTTAACATGTGGGAGTACGATGGTTCGCTCACCCAGGAGGGGCAGGGCAAGTCAGGATGACGTCACCCGCCAATCGATTAGGCCGGTCGTAGCATCAATGCTGAATCGTGGACAGCTGAATTGCGATGCATCGATGCTACGATTATATTCAACACCGCTAAAAAAAGGTATTCATATAAATGGGCCTTATCATGTATTAACTATTTAACAGAATAACAAAATTGCAAACATTAAAACACAGATTAAAAACACCAGTTTAAAAAAATGTAAAATAAATTAAGTGACCCAAAACTATTATAGATGCCCTTTAACTTTATATGCTATGGTAGGGAAAAAGTTCTTATGGGGAACAAAAATCTCTGCTGCACGTTTCACTTGTATAGTCATGGGCAAGGTTTGACAAGGACTGAATTAAGAACATGAGTCAAATCACATTCTTTGACACCTTTGTTGTTCATCAAGGTCTTCAGTGGATACCTTATTTATGATTAAATACAGCCCTAACGTACTATTGTGTTTCACAAGTGCAGTTAACAGCAAAGCTTTCAGGGTCCTTGTAATAACGGCAGTAAAAAATAAAAATGATATACCTTGTTTTGCCTCCAGCTCCTCTGGAGTTAACTGAGGTTTCTTTTCTTCAGCAACAATTGTTGCAGTGTTTAGGGACTGGCTATTACTAGAAGAACTGCTGGTTTTGTTTTGCTGTCCATCTTTGCCATCCCCGCCTTCCTCCTCTTCACTGTCATCATCTAATTTAACTCTGTTTTTCTCAAGAGGAAGAAGATCCGTTTCTTTCACTTTTATTGCAAAGCTTATTGGAGCAAATGATACTAAAAGCACAAAAGAACAAGCATCATGAAAAGTTTGTACAGGGCAATCAATGTTGAAAATTTTATAGAAGAATGCATGTGTTAATATGATGTGACTGCTTTACTGTTCCTCATCTTGAAACAACCGAACTTTAGTACTTTACAGCAGAATCTTACTGTAGTGTAACAATGGATCTTATACTAATTTAGTGCGGTCCATCCAGTTTTGAAAGCAAGGGGATTGGATTCTGGGGGTAGGACAAGATGCACAAATAATTACAAGTGACTATGGCATCCTTACAAATTAAAACTTTTGTGCACTGCAAATGGGCTTTTTCATATATTAAAAGTTAAACTCAATGATACACCACTGTACATACAGTGGAATGCAAGTAGGTCAGATGTATTTACAATCAACTCATGCTGTGTTAACAGAACCATAGGTAGGCACCGTCACCCATGCAGTGACATTGTAAAGACAATGTTCCCTCAAGCCTGTAACTTGTAAAAATGTACAAGGTCAGCATTTTTGTTTCTATGGACAGCAGATGAAAGAGAGGGAGACAAATTTTGGCAAACTATATAAGGCCACTTTGTACACAGACACAGCAAAGAATCTAAGAGTCCTGTGTCTTAAATGTTTAGAACAGAATATATACATGCACCATTCAGATAAAAATGAAAATGAAATAAGTATGGCCACAGCATGTGCAAAAGCACTGTACATGTACTTAATCTTAAAGTGACCACATCCAGGTCATACTTGACAGTAAATATGGTTAGACAAGTTCAGCTTTTAATCTCAACTAAAATCACAGCTGAAGAAAAAAATGGGAGTCAGTTTGGTTCCCAGTGTATCAAATTATGGCAAACTATACGGAGATAAAATCATGTGGAAATTTGTAACAGTTTTTATTGTACACTGGAAATCCAAGTAAGAGATAGCAATAAACGAATATATATACACATGCACTCAGTAATGAAACATCTGCCTCACCAGATAAAAGTATTTTCATCCAAAAAAAAAGCAGAATTCGGCAATGATAAATTAAAATGTTGTTACACAATAGTGGAAAGAGGACAGCACAATAAAAAAACTCAAGATTTTAAACAATATTTAAAGAAATACCTTTCAGTTTCCCATCACATGCAGCCTTATTGCTAGATGCATCAAGTTTGGCAGTTGATGCTCCACCTGCATTAGTTTCATCATCCACAGTATTATTGTGAATCACAGGGTCACTTAGGGATTCTGTAGAAATGCTGGTGTCATCTGGTGATGTATAAGGCTGTTAATACAAGAAAATACCCAACTTTACTTCATTAAAAACAAACAAAAAAAAAAAAAAACAAAACAAAAAAAGAGGAAGTGGTAAAATCTGCAACAGGGACATAGACCAAAATGAAAATCGAACAGGGGTACTAGCATTTCCCCACTCTACAAAAATAGGACATTACTGCCAAGCAGGACCACCAATCTCTTCCTCCAGTCACAGCATCCCCCACACAGTTAGCAAGCACTTCCTAGGAGCACATTTAACCCTTTGATCGCCCGTTATCCCCTTCCATGCCAGTGTCATTAGTACAGTGTCGGTGCATCGTTTTTAGCACTGATCACTGTAATAATGTCACTGGTCCCAAAAAAGTGTCATCTAGTGTCCGATTTGTCTGCCACAATCACGCTAAAACCGGATGATCACCGCCATTACTAGTAAAAATAAAAATGCCATAAAAATATCCCATAGTTTGTAGACGCAATAACTTTTGCACAAACCAATCAATATGCTTATTGGGATTTTTTTTTTTTTTTTACCAAAAACATGTAGCAGAATACATATTGGCCTACATTTATAAAGAAATTTGTTTTTGTACATTTTTTTATTGGATAGGTTTTATAGCAGAAGGTAAAAAATATTGGGTTTTTTTTTCCAAAATGGTTGTTTTTTTTTTGTTTATAGCGCAAAACGTAAAAACCGCAGGAGTTGATCAAATACCACCAAAAGAAAGCTATGTGTGGGGGAAAAAAAGACAAACTTTGTTTGGGTACAGTGTCACATATCCGCGCAATTGTCAGTTAAAGTAACGCAGTGCCACATCGCAAACAATGGCCTGGTCAGGAAGGGGGTGAAACCTTCCAGTGCTGAAGTGGTTAATGGGGAAAACAAAACGGGCTAGGATAAGGAGCAGATGACATCATCCCCACGAAAATAAATTAAACCAACCCCCTTGTAGCACAAGCATTACTTTTCCAGAAGTTGTTCACTTTAAAAATACAATAAAATGTATATCAGCCAGTACAGTGGATAGAACAAGATGTGAAACCCCAAGCGTACCAAACAAAAGAAGAACAAATTAACTTTAATCTTTCACATTAAGGCTTGGCTCCCTGCAAGTAAAAAGGCCAAAAGTAAAATAGATTCCTGGACTGTGTTCAAAATTCCTTATTGCTGTGGCTTAATATATCAAACTAGGTACAGCGGAAAATAAGCTTCCTCTTGACCAGTTTCAGACAAAGGACTCAGCAGTACAACCCAATATCTGAGAACAGAACAAATGCATACTTTCAAAACCTACTGTACTGTAATGCTTAATATGTCCTATGAGAAATGGCCAATTCTTTAGAAGCTGAATGAAACGACAGAAAAAGTCAAGTGTGTATAGAATATGAAACATCTCTCAATATAATTATACAACAGAAAATTATTTATGAGTATTTTGCACTGATTATTAAAACTCATTAACAAAAACATCAATTCATATTCAACCCAGCTACACAAGTTCATGACAATTTTTTTTTGTTTTTTTATTAGTATGGAAATAATTACTATGGAAAGACCTGATTAAAATACACTTCTGAAAATCAAAACCATCCTTAGACCCCTTTCACACCAAGGAGTTTTCCAGGTGCTTTTACGCAAAAAATAGCTCCTAAAAAACACCCTCCAATACACCCCAGTGTGAAAGCCAGAGTGCTTTCACACTGGGGCAGTGCGCTTGCAGGACGGAAAAAAAGAGTCCTGCAAGCAGCATCTTTGCAGCAGAGTGGGAGCAGTGTATTCACCGCTCCTATACCACCCCTGCCCATTGAAAACAATGGGGCAGCGCTCCCAAAGTGCCTGAACACCGCTTTGGGAGCGCTGCAAACCGGCAATTTTAACCTGTTTAACCCATTGTGGGGGGGTTAAAAGCGCACCGCCCGAATAGTGCGGCTATAAC
This sequence comes from Glandirana rugosa, assembly GCA_018402905.1. Taxonomy (NCBI): domain Eukaryota; kingdom Metazoa; phylum Chordata; class Amphibia; order Anura; family Ranidae; genus Glandirana; species Glandirana rugosa. Next base: position 220,137 of record BLSH010070966.1, on the reverse strand, counting down.
GAGCAGTAAAACGCCGCTAAGGCTCGGGCGGCTCCGGTGTGAAAGGAGCCTAAGGCTCCTTTCACACTTTTGTGACACGATTTTGCTGCGATTTTGGATCCATACGACTTTGGCACAATGAAAACATATTACGAAGTCGTACAGAAATCACATCTATATTATTCAGGTACGATTTGCATGCAACTTTGAGGGTTTAACATTGAAGTCTGTGGACCTCAAGTTGAATTAAAGTTGGGCCAAAGTAATGCAGGGACTACTTTGAAGTTGGCATGACTTGAAATCGTACCGATATGAACGGTACTCATTGGAAATAATGGGGAACGTCTTTTCATGCGACTTTGCAGTCCCAAATCGCATAAGTGTGAAAGGGGCCTTAGTGTGTCTCTGAGGTGTTTTTGCTACTGATATGCAAGTTGTGACTTGTAGTGCCCCTTTGCGTGAAATATCAATTCACAAAAAAAAAAAAAAAAAAAAAGTTGTGAGAGGGGGCTAAACCAGTCCAATATGAAGTGCTTAATTTCCAAATGCCTGCACTTTACCAGTAAAGTTACCATGAAGGGTTCTCTTTAAGCTGCTACACACAGGTGGATTTGGAAGGGGTAGAGGGGCAGGGTTAATAACTTTTCCACACAGTTACTACCTAGTTATCTAGTGCACTCATCTTTCATTTAGGGCGAGTTCACACATGAATCACACAAGAACGTGGTGAGCTTTCCTGTGCAAATTCATTGCAATTCTGTGTGATGCTATTTTCAGCCCATTCATTTGAATGGAATTGAATCACACCAAAATAGTGCATGCACTACTTTTTAAAGCGGAGTAACATCCAAAAGTGGAACTTTCACTTTAACATAAGGTGACCCCCCGACAAGCCATAAATGGCAAGTCATTTTTTTTTGGGGGGGGGAGGGGGGACCACTTCCTCTCCTGGTGCCGCGGAACCGGACAGAAGTTCACCTTCCCCCCCTTTAAAGCCAAAGCCGGGTGCCCCCACTTGTGATGCCGGCGCCGAAGGAAGGGGAGAAGAGCAACTCTGCAGGTGGCTGCACCGCTGGAGCCTGGGACAGGTGAGTGTCCGATTACTAAAATTCAGCAGCTACACTTTTTGTAGCTGCTGACTTTTAATAGGGTGGAACTCTGCTTTAAAGTACACTGCAACTGGATTGCATGGTACTGCTATACTGCATGAGCAAGGTCTCTCCTTGGGAAAGATTTCAAAGCACACTGGGGTTTCAAGATGTGCTGTTCAAGCTCTTTTGAAGAAGCCCAAAGAAACAGGCAACGTTGAAGACCAAAGACACAGCGATTGGCCAAGGAAACAATGCAGCAGATGAAAGACACATCATGTTTACTTCCTTTCAACACTGGAAGCTGTCCAGCAGTGCCATTAGCACAGAACTGGTGGAAACCAGTGGGACCCAGACACACCTATCTACTGTCTGAAGCAGTCTGGCCAGAAGTGGTCTTCATTGAAGAAATATGGCCAAAAAGACATCTGACATGGAAACAAGACTGACAACTATGCACAAAAACATAGGAACTGGGAGGAAAAATGGCAGCAGGTGCTCTGGATTGAGGAGTCAAAATTTGAAATATTTGGCTGTAGCAGTTTGTTTACCAAAGGGATGGAGATTGGTACAATAATGAGTGTCTACAGGCAACAGTGAAGCATGTACACAACCAAACCAGTGTCAGGCGCTTACCAGAATGTAAACTGTTCATGGGCCATATGTGTGGGGCTGATGATAGTGATGATAGTAAGTTCAGAGGGCAGTAACAAAGTAAGCCAGAAGTCAAATAAAAACATTAATTTCAATAATGAAGCAGCAAAAAAAAAAAAAAAAACAGCAAGTCTGAGCTGAATGTGGAACAGCATTATCAGAGGTGGATCCGATCCTGTCCTGTCCTGCAGCAGCAGAGGATGACGAGGGAAAACCTACATATTTTTTACATATTTACTATTTTATGTTCCTAGAATATATAAGCATGGCACCAATGTGGATATACTTATATTTTGCTATTTCAATTATTGCTTGTTTGCATGTTGAATGCTAGCGGTTGTCCGAACCTGTTTTCCAGCAGAGAGGACGCCGGTTTTTCTTCAGATCTGCCTTTTTAACCACTTCAGCACCACAATGACCTGAGCACTTTTTGCGATATAGCACTGCGTTTCTTTAACCGACAACTGCGCGGTCGTGCAATGATGTACCCAAACAAAATTGACGTCCTTTTTTTCCCCCAAAAAAAGAGCTCTCTTTTTGATCACCTCTGCAGTTTTTATGCTTTGCGCTATAAACAAAGAGTGAATTTTGAAAAAAAAACTTACTTTTTGCTATAATACATAACCAAAAA
>BLSH010070966.1:182796-209773 GCA_018402905.1 Glandirana rugosa | reverse complement strand
CAGCCCGCCAGGCTGGCATCCGTGGTGATGATCACCCACTGAAGGGTCAGGAACGTCTTCCCCTGAGTTAGGGCCGAGTCCCGAAGCCACCAGGTCAGACTCCCTGGTGTGGGGACAGATCGGAAGGTCCAACGACCGATGAGACTTGTCCCACCGTGTCAGGATTGCTCGCTGGAGAGAACGAGTGTGACTGAGCAAAAGGTATTGCCTCGAACGACGAGACCATGAGTCCCAGCCCCCTCATACAGAACCGTAATGAAGACCGACGGTGCGACAAAAGGGTGCGTACAGCCGACTGTAGACACTGCAATTTTTCCGGAGGGAGGAACACCTTCACCTGTTCTGTGTCTAGAATGAGACCCAGATACTCCAGGCGGCGGGATGGATACACCGACGACTTCTTCAGGTTTAGCAACCAGCCAAAGTCCAGCAGTGAGGCCATTGTGATACTCACTTTCTCCTCCAGAGCCGAGGCGGACTCCGCTCGCAGGAGCAGATCGTCCAGGTATGCCACTATCGCAATGCCTCTCTGACGCAACAACGCCAACACCGGGGCTAGCAACTTCATGAAGACTTGGGGTGCTGAGGTCAGACCGAAAGGGAGTGCCACAAATTGAAAATGACGGTCCCCTACCGCAAAACGCAAGAAACGCTGATGTCGCGGATGGATGGGTACATGGAGGTACGCATCCCTGATGTCCAGCGACGCCAGAAATTCCCCTTGATGAAGGGCGGCCACGACCGAGCGAATAGACTCCATCCGGAACTTTCACGTCCTGACATACCTGTTCAGGGCCTTCAGGTCCAGAATGGGCCGAAACCCCCCCTTTTTGGGTACCACAAAAAGATTTGAGTAAAAACCTTGAAACCTGTCTCCTGGGGGAACTGGTACAATCACTCCTTGGTCTGAGAGAGCCTGTACCGCCCCAGATAGGGCCTCCCTGCGTTCCTGCGGGAGGCTTAAATTTGATGGGAAGAACCTGTCTGGGGGTAGAGTGATGAACTCTATCCTGTACCCGGTGGACACCACTTCCCAAACCCAGCGGTCGGAAATGTGAGCCAGCCACTTTTCTGCGAACCCCAGAAGACGTCCCCCCACCCGACACTCGGGTGGGGGCAACCCATCAGGCTGAGGAAGACTTGTCCTCCGTCTTTTCGGTCTTGTGCTGCCACTGCCGTCTTCCGGCCCCTGCAGCGACCTTACTGGAACGGGTCCCTTTACCTGTCGCGCCCGGGGCGCGAAAAGGCTTCTTCTGACCCGAGGGAGGGGGCCCCTGTCTACGGCGAAACTCACGCCTGAAGGGCTCCGGAAGGAAGGTACTCTTACCTCCCGTGAAATCCTTGATAATCTCATCCAAACGTGGGCCAAATAGACGTCCACCTTGAAAAGGGAGGTCAGCCAGACCTGTTTTGGAAGCATGGTCACCGGACCAAGAACGCAACCAAAGAATTTGTCAGAGTCTGACGGCCGAGATCGATATTCTGGATAACAGGGGCAGAATATCAATGGCCGCATCACAAAGGTACTTGAACCCTTGGAGTAAAAACTCAGCCTTCTGTGGCACCTCCATCAGGCGACCGCCTTCTAGGTCCTTTATGAGTTCTTCCATGCAATCAGATAAATGCTGTGCCGCCATGGCAGAAGCTAGGGCGTGTCACACAGCAGAACCAGAACCCAGGAACAGTGACTTCAAAATTGCCTCTGTCTATCAGCGGGATCCTTAAAGGAGGGAGTCCCTTCCATAGGAATGGTAGTCGCCTTAGTAAGGCGTGCAATCGGTGGGTCCACCACAGGTGATTCCCATTTCTTTAGGAAGCTTTCCTCAAAAGGATAGCGAACAGCAAAACGTGTTGTCAGTGAAGAGGAACGCTGTGGACGCTGCCATTGACGATAAAGGAAATGGTCAAAAAATTAATTGTAAGGATAAGCCTTGGGGGCCCTGGGGGGCCTAGAGGACCCACACACATACGCAGCAGATCGTGATTCGCCATCTTGATCCAGCAGCAACTTAGTGCGAATGCCAGTGATAATGGCAGCAACTAGTGCTTTTTCTTGCGCAGCTGCCGCCCCCTGATCCCCTTTGCCGTCCGCTGGTTCCGTTTCCTCATCGGACAAGACCGCTGGGGTCCCTGAGACCCCTGAGGCCACATCCAGCTCCGAATCCTCCCCTGAGGAATAATGAGGGGGAGGGGGACGCTTCTTGGGGACCCGCTGAGCGGCTTCCGCACGAGGGAAAAATTTGTTAAAGACCACCCGCAGCTGGTCCAGAAAAGCCCCTTGATCAGATTGCGCCGCTGTTGATGCCACCTCAGCGGGTTCAGCAGGGAGATCGGTCATAGCTTCCCTCAGAAAAATGACACAGGAAGGAGAAAAGGGGCGCCCCTACACTGCCACACACCCACAGGCCACAAGAGGACAGCACCCACCACCACCCGGAGGGAGCCCAGCTATACTTGCTGTTCCGCTGCCCGTTACAGTGCAGATCGTCAGAAGAGTTGCGCTGCCCGAATCACCGCCGTTCCAGGAGAAGCTGCAGACACGTGTATTTTGCAGAGCATGCAGTCAAAATGGCCGCCGTTAAACACTAGAGGCCAAACACACCCTTCAGGGAACGTGCAGTACCGAAAACGGCCGCTCTGAGCACTAGAGGGAAAGCCCCATAGGCCCAAAATGTCCGCGGCTAAGGCAAAATGGCCGCCGATCGCCGCATGGTGATTTTTAATTCCAATGCCGAAAAGATTGCGGTGGTGCTGAGGGGGGGGGGGGGGCAGGGGTGAGGTAGGGGGTAAACGGGAGCTATACGTGTCCCACCAGTGGCTACCCAGTGAAGGATTTTTTTGTTTTTTTTTGTTTTTCGGTCGTCGGTCCCCCCTTCACGCCCCTAAAAGGGGGGAAGGCAGGGGCGCTCACTTACCACTCCGACGCCGCGGGTAGCCACCCGATCGCAGACTTTCCGCCCTCTCATGGACGGTATGCTGCAAGCCCAAAGTCGCCCTGCCGAATCGCATCTGGTAAAGGGCGCTAAAAAGGGGGGTTTACCCCGGGCGGGTATGTGGGCGGGTCCACATACAGCGGGACTGGCTTCGCATCATGTTGGCCAGGCCGGGGAAAGTACAGAGCTCCAGGACTCTCTATGCCCCGACCGGCTTCTTGAGAGCAGATCATCTTGATAGAAGATAATGAAAATAAAAATGAAATAAAATAAAATAAAAATGGTCACAACAGGACCGCAGTTCCAGCCAGGTCAACTCCTTGCAAACTAGGCATTGAAACTGGAGAGCTATGCTATGAGGGGGTTTAATGTAGGAAGAGAGGACGGCCCCCATGGGAGGGGCCAGCTGATTCTTTTCCCTGCCTAGTTAACTCCTAGTGGGACGAACATAAAACCCCACAAAGTCAATGAAGAGCTGCGTCTGTCAGTGAACGTAAGGAGAAATAGTTTTATTAGGCTATGTTCACAGTAGCCTGCATGGTAAAACACAGCATTTTACCAACTAGGCAGCTGCCAAGTGTGAGCTCCAGCAGGGAGTGACCCACTGCATACACATTTAACCACTTCCAGGCATGGCCAATTCGGACATTCCTCTCCCACATGTAAAAAAAAACTTTTTTTTTTGCTAGAAAACTACTTAAAACCCCCATTTTTTAGCAGAGGCCCTAGAGAATAAAATGGTGGGCATTGCATATTTTTACATCACGTGGTATTTGTGCGGCAGTTTTTTTTGGAAAAATACACTTGGAACACTGCCAAACTACGGCTCCATAGGCAACACTTTAAAAGCCTTTACAAGTTACCAGTTATACAGGAGGCCTAGCGATAAAATTATTGCTCTTGCTCTGATGTTTGAGGCAATACCGCACATGTGGTGTGATCACCGTTTACATGCGCACGGGACCTATTTGCGCGAAAGCACAGGGGGACAGGGGTGCTTTAAATCTCTTTTCCTTTATTTTATTTTTTATTTACATTTTTTTTTCAAAATTGTACCTACCCTTTAATTTTTTTTTAATAAACTTTATTGGGATGAACAACATGCCTTGTAATAGCATGGGCCATGATAGGTCCTCTTTATGGAGAAATCTGGATTTTATTAGACCCCCAAATTTCTCCACTGGCCTCCAATGCAGCTGATCAGACACAGATACTGGCTGCTAACAGCCAGTTAAACAGCAGAAACAGGAAGTGACGAAAGTCTCGCTGCTTCCCGTTTCTGATGTCTCACAGTAGGAGGAACAACATCCATTCCTCTATGTGCAGCTGGCCGCATCCTTAAAGGGCTCCCTGATCGCACAGGAGCACCCAGTAAAGGTGGCGGGACCCCCTTCCACCCCCTGTAAAAGTAAGCAGATTGTATCATGAAGTCATGGGATCTGTGACGCAATGTGTCAGGAGGAGCCAGGTGACATCTTTTCCGGTACAGAGCGAAGTGTGGTGAGAAGAGAATTCCCCATCCCCTACAGGTGATTTTTTACACTGCCAAATTTTAAAAATGTGAGTGCATTTTATATAACAAAGAAGGCTTTTTGGTCTAAATGTTAAGCTATCTGTGATTCTTTTCCTTACATCTGAGAACTGCTTCCGGTTACTGGCATCGAGGTCTGGGCCAAAAGCAAAGGCACACAGGCTATTACTAAGCGTTTTAGGTTATATGGGTCGATATTGAAGGTAAGCATATATTTCACAATGAGTGCAGCACTTAAGGTGGTTGGAGTGGTGACAGTGTGGCAGATCACTAAAAATATATAATGCATGTAAAGGGTGCACCTGTGTCCTTAAGTATGAATATGGTTTCATGCAACACTAAGATTGCTGGGATGGTGACATCACTAATTATCCATTCTGATAATATATGAACTATTGTATATTTTCATATATCGCACTATTTATGATGGGTGGGTGTGTGTGTGTGTGTGTGTGTGTGTGTGTGTGTGTGTGTGTGTGTGTGTGTATTCACATACATTTTTTTGTTTTGATTTGCTTCACTGCTACTACAATTTTGATAAACGCATTGCTGTAAATGTATTTTGACACAAACACTCATGAGGATGAGAGTTCATATGCATTATACTTTAAACTGGGTGTAGTTGCACATATTTTGAGTTACATTATTGGTAAGTGGTAGCGTGACACAAACCCAGTTGTGGAATATTTATGCAGTAGAAGGAGCAGAGCTTCACTATATTTTACTTTTCAAAAAAGGAAACCCATGCTGCTCTTTTAAAGACACACACACACACACGTGCAGAATGTGCTATGATCACATTAGGAAATAAATTAGCTGTTACCCATCTATGGCAAGTTGGACAACTGAGTAGTGAGTAAGGGGCGGTTCACACTGCAGCGATGCAGGAACCCTGCAAATCCACTGCGGGTTCCTGCATCGCTCGTCTCCCGGCAGCAGTTCACACTGCAATATGTGAACTGTGGGGAGTGTCAATAGAAAGCTAATGACACCCCCAAATCAGTTTGCATATCACAGTGCGAACTGCAAACTCGCACAGGAATCAGATCGCATGGTGTGAACCACCATGGGGTCTGATTCTGACCCTGCGAAAAAAAAAAAGGGATTTTTTGTATAAACTTACCGTAAAATCCTTTTCTCTGAGTTCACTGACAGACGCAGCAATTCTTATGACACATGGGGTTATGCTCATCCTACTAGGAGTAGCCTAGGCAAAACAAACAAAAGTGTAGGTTGGCCCCTCCCAGGGGGCCGTCCTCACCTTAGCATATAATCCCCCTGCTCTGTACAGCACACCAGTTCGTAACAAGCCGTACAAAACCAACGCAGAGGGGTGGGTGCTGCGGCTGTCAGTGAACTCAGAGAAAAGGATTTTATGGTAAGTTATACAAAAAAATCCCTTTCTCTCTTCCGTTCACTGAGAGATGCAGCAATTCTTATGACACATGGGGACGTCCCAAAGCAGTGCCAATCAAGAGGGGTGGGCAAACCATAACAACTGTACCCAACAGAAAAACGCCCTCCCAGGCGGTGCTAACCACCCCTATACTGCCGCTTGTAATACCTTGCGGCCAAAAGCAGCATCCGAGGATGCTGCAACATCAATTTTGTAAAACTTAGTAAACGTGTGCACTGAGGCCCAAGTAGCTGCCTTGCACACCTAAGACACCGAGGCTTGGTGTCTAAACGCCCAGGACGTACTAACTGCCCTGGTGGAATGAGCCGTGACTGGAAACGGGGGAACCTTACCCCGAATCTCATATGCATGAGTCACGGTCTTCCGTATCCAAGGAGACACGGTAGCTGACGAGGCCACCATACCTTTGCGCGACCCTTCCGTCAGCAAAAATAAAGAATCAGACTGCCGAAAGGAAGCTGTAGAACTTAAATGCACCCGCAAGGCCCTCACCACATCCAAAAGAATGCAGCTCAACTTCTTTGGAATGTGATGGGTGCGGGCACAATGAGGGGAGAACAATATCCTCATTTAAATGAAAGGAAGAAACCACCTTCGGAAGAAACGAAGGGGAAGGTCGCAAAACTGCCTTGTCCTTATGGGGGACAAAGTAAGGTGACTTGCAGGATAATGCTGCTAACTCCGACACCCACCTGGTGGATGTGATAGCTACCAGAAAGGCCACCTTCTGCGACAACAACTGTAAGGGAATGTCCCTAATCCTTTCATATGGCGGTTTCTGCAACACAGAAAGCACCAGATTCAAATCCCACGGTGCCAAAGGTGACCGTATCCGAGGAGCCACATGACGTACCCCCTGTACAAATGTACAGATCAATGAATGAGACGCCAAGGGCCGTTGAAAAAGAACCGCCAGGGCCGAAATCTGCCCCTTAAGCGTACTTAACGCCAGGTTCTTGTCCAGACCTTGCTGTAAAAATGACAGTACTCTGGATACTCTGGGTTCCAACCCCCTGCCTCACACCAGGTAATGTAGGCCTTCCAGGTCCTATGATAAATCTTACGTGAGGAACTCTTACGTGCTTTTATCATAGTAGGGATTACGGAGTCAGAGACACCCCTATCCCTCAATACCTGGGACTCAATAGCCAAGCCGTCAAAGCCAGCGAGGGTAAAGCAGGGTGCAAGATGGGCCCCTGAAACGGCAGGTCCCCGTGAAGCGGAAGCCGCCATGGAACCTCTGCTACCATCCGTACTACATCGGTATACCAAGGACGCCGGGGCCAAGCCGGAGCTACCCGGATTGTCGGGATTTCCTCCGCCTCTACCCCGCGTACGACCCGTGGTAGAGCCTTTAGAGGAGGAAAAATGCACAGCAGCCGATACTGCCCTTGAGGCCTGTGAAACACTGCCCCCCGACGGATCAGCGCCGCCTCCGCGGCTGTTGCTGCGCTTTTTGTTCCGCCCTGATGGTTTATGTATGCCACCTCCGTGGCATTGACCGACTGAACCAGAACCGGGCGGCGCAGCCCTACTGTCCCACGGGACAGTCAGAGCTTGATCGCTCTCAGTTCCGGTACCTACATTGACCAATTGAGGGGAAGAAAACTTCTTCCCCCCTTTTAGGGCCGGAACCTGAATACCCCAAACCAAGGGTCCCCGGGACTGACACTCCGACCTGATCGGCCTGTCCAGGGATAGAGGAGATTTGTCCCACTGCGACTAAATTGCCTTCCGCAGGAGCCGAGTGTTCTGGGCGTAAGGTATCGCTTCGCAAGTCGACCTCCTGAGCCCCAACACCCGTATGGAGAACCACTGGCACGATCACAGGGTTCGCCCTGCCTAAAGCATTAAAAGCTTGCTCGGTGTTAGGAACACCCCAGCCTGTACCATGTCCGGAATCAGACCCAGGTACTCCAGCCGGCATTCAAGATGACTTCTGTCTGCTGAGCGCCTGACTGGCGCCTAGAGGCGCCTCCTGACGCTTCTGCAGAAGCCTCACGTTTGAGGGGGAAGGACTTTTCTGGGGGCAGAGAGCTGCTTGCAACCCCCAGAAACCTGCCCCCCACCCGTGAGGCGGGTGGGGGCCACCCATTATGCGGAGGCAGGCTTGTCCTCCGCTTTTTCGGGCTTACGCTGCCAGGGCCCCTTGTTGCGGCCCGTAAACGCCTTCCCGGCCTTGCCCGCTGGGCTGGGCGCCAGAAAAACCTTCTTCTGACCAGAAGAGACAGGACCTTGCCTACGACGGTGATCTCGCCGCTTCGGCTCTGGAGGGAAAGTACTCTTCCCTCCTGTAAATCCTTAATATTTTTATCCAATTGTGGGCCAAACAGACGCTCTCCCTGAAAGGGCAGGTCTGCCAGAGCTTTCTTTGAAGCCTGGTTGCCCGACCAAGAGCGGAGCCACAGCATCTGCCTGATAATTGAAAAAAAAAAATGTTTTTTTTTTTGACAATATGGGAAGAAGGTCCAAAGTCGCATGGCATATGCATCGGAGACCTTCTTCCAAATGTTGCATCCGCTGTACCTCAGCCTGTGCACATTCACTAGACAAACTAGTGCACAGAGCGGCAGCGTGCTCGCGAAGAGACTGTGCCGCCATAGCAGTTGCTAGCGCCGGCCGCATGGCTGACCCAGTCAACAAGAATAGTGCTTTAGATACTGTCTCTGTGCGGTGATCGGCCGCCTCTTTAAAGGATGGAGACCCCTCCAAGGGGATGGTGGTTGCCTTATTCACATGAGCCACGGCAGGGTCCACAAACGGGGAAACACATCTCTTAGTAAAGCTTTCCTCAAAGGGGTAGCGAACAGCAAAGTTTTTAGGCAAAACCAAGGAACTTGGTGACTTCCGCCATTCCTTGAACACTGCCTGTTCAAACACCTGATCATAAGGGTAAGCCCTAGGGGACCTAGGGGGTCTAAGCGGTCCACAAACATATGCAGACTCATGCGACTCCCCTGTTTGGTCCAGTCGCATAGAGTCGCGAATATCAGTGATCAGTGCTTCCACTATCGCTTTTTGCCCTCTGAGGGCGGCTCACCCTCTGAAAGATCCACAGGTGTGACCACTGAGGAGCTTTCTAGATCTGAATCCTCCCCTGAGGAAAGAGGAGGGGGTGGGCGCTTCCGGGGGCCACTCGGAACGGCCACCCCTGCCCGGGGAAAGAACTCCCCAAACACCGCCCTCAGCTGTTCCAAGGACACTAATGATCCTGGGGTGGACTGTAGATCTGCAGGTATACCTGCCATAGAAATGCCGGCCTCTGACATCTCAGCCCGGCACCCCCCTGTGTAACCACCACCTCTACCCCACAATCAGCCAGGGAGACCCGGGCGGATTACACTCACCGCTACCGGCACCCAGGAAGCACCAGCTATACTTGCTGTTTGATGCCTCAGCACTCCAACCGAAGAGCAATGCCCACGAACTGCTGCATGTCAGGAGCTTGTTACTGTGTGTCAGCCATGCTTGTCCAAGCAAAAACCGGAAGCCCACACCCGTTTTTAAGGACTTCCTGTACAAGGACTGCAGTTCTCCCAATCGATCACTGGAGGCCGCTAGAGAGCAGGCTGGAAACCACATGGTTCTCAAACAATGGACGCTGCCATTACACACATGTGGTCGACCATGAACGAGCGGTGCTCCAAAATCCAATGGCCACGACCCACCTAACACATTGCTCCTGATGGTCGGTGCAGATTCGAATGGTTAGTGCAAAGGTGCTTGCGGGGGATTGAGGGGGGGTGGGGGGGAAGGCCTCTAACAGACCCCCACCGGCCGGCCGCCACAGAGCTGCCCAGGTGCCCACTCTCCATGCCTCTAGGACGGAAGAGGGGTTCACTCACCAATCCGACGGGCGCAGCAGGTAGCCACCCGGAGCAGACCTACCTCCCCGCAAGGAGGCATGCTGCTGGCCAGGCCACTGTACAGGCGAACCAGTCACTGGGCTCTAGTGGGTTTTAGCCACTGGCCGCCCGCACGGAACGGGCGCTATGCGTTGGGCCCCCCTAAGGGGGTTCGCATAGTGTCGGCCGGACTGGGGAAAGATTAGGATTCGAGATATCCTCTATACCACCAGCCAGCTTCTTGATAGCAGTCTTCATCAGACGAATCTTCAGGAGACCGCAGATTCCATAGGGAACCAGGTCTACTCCTTGCACTAGGCAAATAAAAACTGGTGTGCTGTACAGAGCAGGGGGATTATATGCTAAGGTGAGGACGGCCCCCTGGGAGGGGCCAAGCTACACTTTTGTTTGTTTTGCCTAGGCTACTCCTAGTAGGATGAGCATAACCCCATGTGTCATAAGAATTGCTGCGTCCGTCAGTGAACGGAAGAGAAAAAAGGGTCCTGTGTGAGTTTGCTCAGATTGCGATTCAAATTCAGCCATACAATCTTTATGGCTTAATTTGCATCGCACAGAGATCACACATGGCTCACACTGCAGCGCGGTGCAAATGATATGCAATCTCTGAGATCGGAGGAGTGTGAATCGCCCCCTAAGGAGACACTACATTCCCAATCCCTGCTTGCCAATCAAGCATACTTTGTACAACTGGGCATGCAAGGGGTTCCTAAACTAACTGCTATTTTGGCCATCATAATCTCTTATAACACACAGATTTATCCTGCTAAGTGCGAGAACACTGCATTGGTCTGTGCACTCATTAAGGCAATGCCATCAAGTAAAGGCAGGTGCCTCACTATCTATAGATCCTTGTGAGACCTCTGCCTGACCATAGCGAGCATTTACTCGCTTCCTTTTTGATGTGCTTGCAGTACTTGAATGGTTTTAATTCACCAAAGTAGACATAAATAAAAGCCATAGGTTAATTGAAAGATTTACAGCTTTTTTAAGTTAAATGCTATAAAATAGCAGGCATCTGCAGTTCTGAAAGAATACTAGACTGATCTTTGAAAAGAGCAGCAGTTCGGATTCTTTTGACAGAAACATAACAGCTCCCTTAGTTTGTAATGTATATTATTTCTCTAGCTTAATGGAGCACATACCAATACAATCATTACATTAAAATCATATTTCGCTGCTTGTGAGAGAGATATTTTTTTTTTTTGCTTCTATTTACCCAAGGTATGATATGGCTAGCTGCTTTGCTAGACTTTAGATTCATTTGCAAATAGAGGAAAGACTGCGCTATCCCTTAGATTCATTTCATTTGACAGATGCTGCTTTGAGCGCTTTAAAAATTAGCCCAGATGCCCAGTGATGTTATAATGAAATACAATCTAAGGCCCCTTCCACAAAAGGCTGGCTCCATTGGAGTCTGCATGCTCAGTGAGGAATCTGTCCACTGATCACGTCTGTTGACAACCACCACTCCACAGAGGACACTGGAAGGTCCCATCAGGTCCACCTGAGACACTGACAGGTTGACCCATTGTTACGCTAATGTGAAAGGGGCCTAAGGATGTAAATTATTGACTCAAGAAAAAGCAGTCATGTTTTGTGCAACACGTGTTGCACAAAAACAGCCAACTTTCACCAGTTTACACTGGGAAACATTCCTGAGTGCTATGAACTCTACACTGTGTTTTAACAGACTGGGGAAAACAACATATTCCATTACACTGGGCAAATATCTCAAACAAAAATAGTACTGAGTACTTCTCTATGAATTACAGTAAGCCGTTTTACTGGAATTACTATTTTAATTTAAAAAGAGCTCTTTTATAACACGGTGTTGAGTGGCTGCACTTGTAACATTTTCTAAATTGTTCTAAACAGACTATGAAATTCACTTCACAAAAATATATTAATGACTAAATGCACACCCACAGAAGTGCATAAAAGTAACAAAGAATGAGGTGGACCAAGAAAGATTTTTCTATTTCAATTTAAATAAACATAAATTATTGAAATTAAACCAAATGAGCTGTTGCACAAAATGACTTCAAGCATAGCAAACGTACAAGTGAAAGTTGCTGATTTCACACAAGTTCAAATGATGGCAATTTTCATCATACAGAAATGTACACGGACTGCTAATTTCAAAAACCCCAAATAAAAAGCAATTTGACTTTCACACGTAGGTCAAAACTAAAACTGAGCCTCGAAGAGAAATGTCAACCAAAGAGCAAGTGAATACAAGTTAATTAAAAAAGTATATAGATAACATGTACAGCGCTATTCAATCATTTAAAAGTCCATAGATGAAGAAAACAAAGAAGAAAAGCGCCCAGCCTCCGTGCAGGAAACAAAGCACTCTTGTGTCACACAACACCTTCTGTACTATGCTCTTACACCAGAGTGTGTGACCCCCTGGATAAGAGCGGTCAATCACACGTAATTACAGAGGATGAGGTGAATGCAGATTGCCTTCTCAAGTGCTGCAGGTACGATCGTTCACCGTGAGACACCGTGGTTTATGAAACAGCCTTCCCACAGTTAACTTCCCATAGGATGTGGGAAGACAATGGAGAGAGACTTCCTCTTGGTGATGAACTGGAGCCAGACAGGGGGTAGAACAACAACTTCCCAGTTAAGATAAAAGCCCAAAAGCACTTTAGGAAGAAAGGAGGTTCTAGGCCTCATGAAGTGTCCTGAAATATGTAAGGCGAGTCTGGTTTTAATAAATGAATTGCCTTGATCTAAATACTACACCATTGGAGGCTGTTGGTAACCAGCCTTAAAAGGAACCGGCATCCATTTTTCTGGATGAAAGCTATGAAGTGTAAAGTGGGCACCCTAATGGACAAGAGGTCCTGGTGACTGTACTAAGAGCATACAGGCAGGCATCTAAGACCCGAGGAGACCCTGATGGTTGTACAGCATGCATTATATGACCTTACATTGTATGTGGGTCATAGGTTTAAGGTGAGAGCATTGTGAGCACTGTGGTGACATGGGAGTAATCAAAATTTTGGTACGGCCCTGAGCTTCACTGTTTTTGGGATAACAGCACTGGAAGGTTCAAGAATTGTAAGCATGCACCTGGATATGCATTTGCGTTTGTCATAAATCTTCACTGTGACAAACTTATAGACTGTACACGCGATTGATTGAGAACTTTATTTCAGCACACCTTTACTATATTATGGCATTTTGACAATTATTTTATTTATTTCACATTTCTTAATTTTAAACATATTAGTATGTATGGTAATACCTTATTTATTCACAATGCTGTTGTATGTGCATACGTTGAGGTTGTTACTTCAGTCATGGAGGTAGCACAGCACCATTTATTGTTTGCAGCCTAAAGTTGCTGCCAGGACAGGTTGCAAAATAGGGCCTGCCACAAACAGAATAGTCTTTGAGAGGGCCACCAAATAGTTGTCAGTGGGGTCCTTAAACACAGGTGTAGTCGCGCCCCCCGCCCCCAGGGATGGTTAATGTAGAAATAAAGTTTAAAGCCTTGCCTCTCTAATGCTGAATAACATGATGAATACTGTTTGCAATAAAGTGTGAATACCTTATTTTTCCCCACTTGAAAGCGATCATGTGATAGCACAGGTCCATCTGCTCTGTGTCAGTAAGTGGAGTCCTCACAGAGTCATAGGGGAATGAAGGAGGGAGCTACATGAAAAACTCGCTACAAAGGTCTTAATGAAAACATTAGAGATCAATGGTCTTAAACAAAGTAAAGCAGAAACTGGTCCCGTGAGAGTACTCAGAGCCAAACACTTGTCCAGACTCAGCTAGCGGAAGAAGAGCATTTCCACCAGAAAACCATCCAGTTTGTAGATAAACCTGAAAGTCAAAAAGGGCATTTCCCAGCTGCAACACAGGTTTTGGAGAAATTCTGCTTGGAAAATGTTCACACCTAGGAAATACACAGCAGACAAGGCTGTAATATGAAGTTCTGTGCAGGACAGGAACCAATCTACCTTTCATAACATGGCAAGGCTTTTGGTTCCTCCTGTAATGCTTAATCCAGATACAGTACTCTCAAGCAGGATATGCCAACGCTGCAGAGACAGCCAGATTGCCTGACGTTCCATAACATTAAACTTGTTGCAAGACTATGGTGATGATAGCATCGCCTGCACCGACAGAGTGCCCAGGACTCCTCCCCAGCCCAAACAGGCTGACATGAATTATTAGAATTTTTCATAAACCGGAAGGAAGAACTTCCACACTACCAGAGCCAGATTCCTGACCCAACAAACCAAGGACAGGCTAGCCCTCGGTGATAGACAAATAGGTCTGTCCAGGCACTTCAATGACATGTCCTAAAAAGACAGAATGTTCTGTTGTAGAGGTCTAGAGTGAAACTGGTTAAAATGAAACTGCCTCAAAGGAGGCTACTCTCCTGAAAAAAATGTTATCTCAAACTATGGGACTGGAGAGTGAATTTGAGATTGGAGAGTCTGAAGCTTTCCCTGTGGAAGAAACATTCTAGGCTGTGTTTTAGAATGGACTTGATAATCCAAACAATGAGTCAGCTCCAGCATTGATTTTTGAAGGTTCGAGATGCACCAAACCACTATAATGCTTGAACAGTAAAAGTAGAATCCCTCAGCAGTCAGCACATCAAAAACTGCAGTCAGCTATTTGTAAATGTTGGATTGGACATGCAGCGAATAGTAGCTTCCTGCTCCCTCATGAACAGCTCTGGTCACACAGGCTGTTAGTAGCATATGTGCCTTGGTGGTGCTAGGACTGTTTACCAACATAGAAAGTCCTGCAGAGGCTGTCAGTTCCGTCTGGCAAACTGAGTGGGACAGCTGAAAAAGGTCCCATTTGCATGGCTAGAGTGCTGTGTGTTCAATGAGTGCACTACATTAAACACACCTGCACCATTCATTTCTAATGTAGCACACCATAATGTAGGGTAGTGCCTTACGGTGTATTAAAGTGTGCTGTAATGCAGATGCATTTGAGGTACGCTCAGGTGGCATTCAAAACAAATGGTGTGCAATATACACATGGTGTATTATCGTTCAGTGCAGAATACACCTCCAGGATGCTGAAATGCACCATTGTGCACACCACATGATCTATGATGCGGTGCACTGCTAAAAATGCAGGACAGAAAACGTTAATGTTACTACTGTGCAGGCCCCTGGACTTCAATGCGATGCACTTGAGGCCCTCTATAATTACCAAGTTGATCAACACTGCTTTAGGGTAAGAAAAAAAGGTCATATTATATGTACAAGAACATGCAATACCTGTGAAAGAATGCCTTCTTTTTGCATGAAAAACTGTTTCTTAAATTCATAGTATGGATTATACTGGTGCCAAGGCTGCAGAAAGTCAAACCTAACAAGACAAAAAAAACTGTTGAAAATTAAAAAAAACAAACTCTGAAGCAAAAATAAAAACTAAATGTTAAAAGCAAGCTTGAAGAGTTACATTCCTAATCAATAACTATCAGCACACAGCAAGTCCCTCGGGGGGAGGGGGGGTTGTACATCAGCTCCAATCTTATAATTTTCCAATTAAAGTGGTTATACACCCGCATTCTGAAACATTTTTTGCATAGTTTGGTAGACAATGTTATAACCTAACACACGTGTATACCTCGAAAAAAATGCATCCTTATTTGGTTGTAGACCTCATAAATCTGCCGATCTGTGGGTGTGGCATAGCACCAAAGCGTAGGGAGGCAGAGACCTAGCATCACACTATTCCCCTCCCCCCTTACACAGTTATGTTCCTACAACCCTGGCAAAATTCTCCAGAGAATATGAATGATAACACAAAACATTTCTTTCACTCATGGTTAGTGTTTGGCTGAAGCAGTTTATTATCAATCAACTGTGTTTACTTTTTTTAAATCATAATGACAAGAGAAACTACCCAAATGACCCAGATCAAATGTTAACATACCCTGGTGATTTTGGCCTGATAACATGCACACCATTTGAAACATAGGGGTTTGAATGGCTATTAAAGGTAACCATCCTCACCTGTGATCTGTTTGCTTGTAGTGTGTGTGTGTGTGTGTGTGTGTGTGTGTGTGTATACAAACTTGCATCTTTCATCCAGTGCTGCACTGACATTTCTGAGTCATGGGGAAAGCAAAATAATTATTAAAAGGATCTGTGGGAAAAGGTAGTTGAACTGTATAAAACAGGAAAGGAATATAAAAAGATATTCAAGGAATTGAGAATGTCAATCAGCAGTGTTCAAACTCTAATCAAGAAGTGGAAAATGAGAGGTTCTGTTGAAACCAAACCACGGTCAGGTAGACCAACTAATATTTCAGCCACAACTGCCAGGAAAATTGTTCGGGATACAAAGAAAAACCCACAAATAACTTCAGGTGAAATACTGGACTCTCTGAAAACATGTGGTGTGGCTGTTTCAAGATGCACAATAAGGAGGCACTTGAAGAAAGATGGGCTGCACGGTCAAGTCGCCAGAAGAAAGCCATTACTAGGCAAATGATCCCGCTTACAATACGCCAAAGAGCACAGAGACAAGCCTCAAACCTTCTGGCACAAAGTCATTTGGAGTGATGAGACCAAAATACTAGAGGAACATTTGCATTCATCAGCCAGGAATCTGCACATGGGACGTACTTGGACATTCCAACATGACAATGATCCAGAACACAAGGCCAAGTCGACATGTCATTGGCTACAGCAGAATAAAGTGAAGGTTCTGGAGTGGCCATCTCAGTCTCAGTCTCCTGACCTCAATATCATTGAGCCACTCTGGGGAGATCTCAAAGGTGCAGTTCATGCAAGACAGCCCAAGAATTTCCAGGAACTGGAGGCTTTTTGCCAAGATGAATGGGCAGCTTTACCATCTGAGAAGATAAAGAGCCTCATCCACAAATACCACAAAAGACTTCAAGCTGTCATGGATGTTAAAGGGAGCAACACACGGTATTAAGAATTGGGGTATGTAAACTTTTGATCAGGGTCATTTGGGTAGTTTCTGTTGTCATTATGATTTAAAAAAAGAGTAAAAACAGTTGATTGATAATAAATGGCTTCAGCCAAACACTAACCATGAGGGAAAGAAAAGTTTGTGCGTTATTCATATTCACTGAAAAATGGCCAAGAAATCATAAATTCTGCCAGGGTATGTAAACTTCTGAGCACAACTGTACACATCTCTGTAGTCTCTCTTTTTCTCTTGCCTTCTCGCTCGCACTCACTCTGCTGCAAATATGCCATGTAAGAATTTCAGTGAGCTTTACACATGGATAGATCCAGAGGAGAGGAGAGGGAAGGAAAGTTAAAGTAAATTCGACCAGCTTCGATCTCAGTCCCGTGAAAAGCAAAACAGCAGCAGACATGTCCCCTTCACACAGGCTGGTGCATGTGTCTCATTACACTGTCAACCAAAGCAGAAGGGAAGTGTGGTGTTACCATTTTTTTTCAAGGTGTTAGGGCTTTTATAATCAGTAGAACGGGAGGATTACAGGTGACAAGGCTGTTCTTCTACCTGTCATACTATTCACAAATGAATTGTGCCCTTGTTCTTTATTGGATTTTATGTTCTGTTTGTATTTGGTTTTCCAGGTTTACAACCACTTTAAGGCGAAATTAAAGAAAAAAAATACACTAGCAATAGATTTGTAAATGAGTTCTCCACAAATGCTCCATGCAGAGATGAAAAAATGTTAACACTTAGCAGAACTAACCTTGAATCATTCTTTGCTCGGACACTAGTCTCAAATTTAATTCCATTCCGCGCCACATACTGAGCAAGCTTATCAATCACAGGCTGGATATCAGGAGGTGGAGGAATAATGGCCACGACTGGCGCAAGTGTGCTGGAAAATACAGTAGACAATTATACATACACATCTTTAAATCCTGACTGAAAATTTCACAGTAGAAAAAAAAAAGAAATACTTAAAAGCATAACTAAATTCAGAGCCTGTGTCAGACCATTTTTTTTTTTTTTTACAAAATAATTAGTTCTCTCCCTATACAAGTCTATCAGAATGCAAAACCAGTTAGAAGTAGGTTGCTGCAGAAGAGGTGAAATGCAGATCAGAGGGAGGTTAACTGTACGTCAAATGCACCTGTCAATAATGAGCCTCAATTGATCTCAAGTCAGAATGCACTAAAAACACTGAATTTATTATTATTTGCTTAATGTACCAAGTTGCAAATAACATTCTCCCCACTTTAGATCAGTGAATGATCCTAAACAAAAGCGGTAAACCTGCACCAGGACAGCCAGTGCTCCATTTCTCCACTGGGCCAAGCATTGATGTCCATGCCCGCCCTGTTTTTTTTAATAGGCTCTTATGGAGAAAATGTTCACTTGCAAGCATGTAGGGAATGGCTTCATGGTCTATGGCAAAATACTCTATAGTTAAAGTATATGTAAGCACTTACCTTACCTAAAAAAAAAAAATCCATTCAGTTTAACTACTTGCCTACCAGGCCAATTCTGACACTTCGCTCCTACATGTAAAAAACAATTTTTTGCTAGAAAATTACTCAGAACCCCCAAATATATATGTTTTTTTTAGCAGAGACCCTAGGAAACAAGCTGGTGGTCGTTACAACTTTTTAACTCACATAGTATTTGCACAGCAGTTTTTCAAACGCCTTTTTTTGTAGAAATAAAACAGTTTCATGCATTAAAAAAAATCGTAAAGTTAACCCAATGTTTTTGCATAATGTGAAAGATGATGTTATGCAGAGTAAATAGATACCCAACATGTCACGCTTTAAAATTGTGCACACTCGTGTAATGGCGCCAAACTTCAGTACTTAAATATCCTCAGGAGACACTTTACATTTTTTTTACAGGTTACATGTTTTCAGTTACAGAGGAGGTCTAGTGCTAGAATTATTGCTCTCGCTTTAACGATTGTAGCGATACCTCACGTGTGGTTTGAACGCCATTTACATATGTGGGCGCGACCTATGTATGTGTTCGCTTCTGCGAGCGAGCACACAGGGCCGGGGGCGCTCAATATTTTTTTTTTTATTTAACTTTTATTCCTATTACAAGGAATGTAAACATCCCTTATAATAGGAATAGGGAATGACAGGTCTTCTTGACAACGAGATCTGGGGTCTATAAGTCCCAAGATCTCGCCTCTAGGCTGGGAAACCTGAAAAAAAAAAAAAAACAAACAAAAAAACCAGAGGTGGGGCGTGACATCATAACATCGCGCCTGGCCTCCGAAAAGTCAGAGACTTCGGGGGACCATCTGGCCCTCTGAATTCTCTATCGTTAACATCCAGCGCCGGTCGATTCCTCCTCCGGCTTGCCGATATCCCCTCCTGCCACCTGTAAAGAACAGTCAGCCAAGCGGCTGAATGGTGGCTATGATTGTTCTTATGGTGCAGGTAATTGCTGGATCTAAAAGATATCTGAATGATGCCTGTAACTGCAGGCATATTTCAGAAATCACCACTCAGTCTGTGACGTCGTATGACTGCATGCAGGAAGTGGTTAAAATAGAAATGCAAGGCTAAACATTGGGTGTTTATACACTGCTGGGCAAAAGTTCAGGAATGTGTGAAAAAATGCGGCAAATTTAGGGCTCATTCACACAGGGGCAATCCGACTTTGGCGCAACTTTGCTAGGCAACTGCAGCACGATTTTCAGCTTGACTTCAGGCGACTTACAACACAACTAATGCCAGGCGACTTTGCCTGTGGCCAATCAGAGGAGGGAGGGAGAGGCTTGCCCCAAATAAAATTCTATTCTTTTCACTATAAAGTCACTTGCATTAAGGGATCCAACTTGGAGGCAACTTCCATTGACTTCTATGGGCACAAGTCTGATAGAAGTCAACTTGGAGTGCCGCAGGAACCTTTTTTTGAAGTTGGAGCGACTCAGTAGCGTACGTAAAGACGGCTCCCATTCATTTGAATGGGATATGACATGTCAAGGGACTTGAGGCGCCTCAAGTCGGAGTGCAAGTCGCCCCTGTGTGAATGGGCCATAAGAATGTGTTCAGAAATAAAACTGTTAATAGTTTATTATCAATTAACAAAAATGAAAGGAAACCCAAATCAATATTTGGTTAGACCACTCTTTGCCTTCCAACATCAGTATTCCAGCATCAATTCTTCTAGGTACAACTGGGGTTAAAGAAAAATCCAAAGTTCAGATACCACAATACAGGGTCCAGAGTTAAAGTGATACTAAAAACACACTGTTTAATTTATATTGCCCCTTCAAATTTCTGTATGTGGTTGATGGCACTGTAATTATTTTAATACAAAAAGAAATCCAAGTACAGTTACCCGTAAGTTATATTTGAGATTCAATATCTCTTCATATACGATTTGGGTTAAATGAAAGTTCTTTGACCATAAGTGCAAGCTTTAACACAACAATAAGATTAGTAGACAGGAAAATCTAAAGACTATACAGCAATCTATCTATTATACCTTGAAGAAACACATAGGTTAAACTGAAGGAATTATGTTATATTCCTTAAAACAACCACATACAACCAGCCAAACACATAACATATAAGACAGATATACCATAGTTACCATACTACTGCACAAGACTGCTCCCTTCTGCTGACTGCCATTCAAGAGAACTTTCTCCACCCATCTAGTCTGTGTATATCATTCTTGGCCGGTGCCACATTGGTTGGCTTGGAATGTCCTCGATTGGTGGGCCTCCCTATTCCTTAACGATTGGCTAATCCTCAAACCCTATAGTTTGCCTAAGTCAGCCCCCTTTAATGCAACTACATTTTCAGGGAAGTGGCGTATTGATAATGGGCTGGCCACCCTCATTGCATATCTAAATGAGAGATCCTTTGAAGTGAATACTTGTAGACCAAAGAGGTTTGGGTCCCATTGTTTAGATAAACAAGCATAGGCACCAAATCGTCTGGGTTAAGCCTTTTCACATACAGGCGTAGTAATTAAGATATGGCCTCCCAGCAAGACATATAACCTCCACACTGATACACCTCTAATATATATATATATATATTCATAATTACAATATTTTACAGCTGTTAATGGAGATTTCACAAACTCATAAGGCAACAGTACCCATTTCCCTAATCGATATACGGACCCAGCTCTTCCCCAGCCTGTCTGCAGGGCAACAAACAGGAGGAGCTTCTATTTTTCTTCTGCTGGTCAGATGTTAAAAAAAAAAAAAAGGCCTTTGGACTACAGAGTAAACATTTATATAAAATCATATAAAGAATGCAGCGCCAAAAAACAAGTTTTTAAAAGGGTAAGAGATGAAATACACTACTATATGCAACACAAATGAGAGGAGATAATTTAAAAGGAGTGGTGTGACAGTCTTAATGTCTCTTTTAAAACCCAATATGGACTCTCAAGTCCTGTACCTCAGGGAATAACCCTTAAATATCCAAGGTAGAAACAACCAAGGGAGAGGAGAACATTCACTTGGAGATATGTTGGAATTCTGTTTAGGAATCACCGCCAGGTGAACATCCTAGTAATAATTTGTTTCTAGTAAAAGATGTGAGCTTACCAGACTCAGGTAGGTAATGCGCATGGGTCATTATCCGCTCTGCAGGTAATGGTGTCAGCAGGTCATCATGGACAGCAATGAAACGGAAAATATCCGGGCAGCAAAGGCTCCAATCTTTCCCAAGAATGATCCACATCCATTTATATAAATTAATGGTTTTAAATTAGAACACAAATATATATTTAAAATCAAATCTTATTTTTTTTGCAATAACAGTGTGGGTGGATTTCTGCCAGTCACAGGCTGTGTCATGCCCCTCATGTTTTAGAATAAGAGGGAGGTGAAGCCTCCATTAAACTACATGTAATATCCCATACCCATTGTGTTTAGCTGGTTAATGGGCATGGATAAGGGAGGGAGTGGGCTGTCATATACCACTGTGTATATGCCCACGTGTGACTATAGTAACATGGGCTGCCAAGATGGGGAGGAAATGTTCAGCATAGAAACTCACTGAAAACGGAGCATGTGTACAGTTGCCACCATAGCTGCAAAATCCCTAGCTAAATTGGGGACATGGACAGAAGGTAGAGATAGAGAAAACCAGGATCAACCAGTTTTTTTTGCAGAATATAGAAAACTAATTTCATAATGAATGAGTATGAACATGTAATACAGCATTTATTGACGTTTTTTATGATGTGGGTTTAGTGACACTAAGGAAAGTTAACCCTTTCACTGCCAAGCCCTGTGCTTTATTTTTACAATTTTTCCATTGCTTTTTCCCTTACAGCTTTCAGAATAAACCCCCCTTCCCCCCTCAAACCATATGTTTTCTGAAAGCACATGACCAGTAGAATACAAATAAGGTGCTAGTGATTTTTAGGGCACAATATGTGTGCAAATGTTTATCAAAATAATATTTTTGTAAAAAATACACTAAAAATCATTATTAGCAGATAAAACAGTACATTTTACAAAATTCCTACTAAATATAAAAGCTTAACCTGTATTGAGTTAAAAACAAATATTTGTAATTAGTAAATTGTGCCTTTTTGGAAATTATGATGAAAACTGAACATACGCAAAAATGTAAATAACCACATTTCTCGAAATCTGAAGGTTTTCAATGTTCCCTTACAGCTTTCAGAGTTTGTTAAAGACCCCCCAAACCATATATTTTCTGAAAGCATAGGATCAGAAGAATAAAAAGAAGGTGCTACTGATTAAGGCCCCACGATATTTGCGCAAATGTTTATCAAACAATATAGTTGCCAAAAATATTCTAAAATCATTTTTAGCAGATAAAACAGCAAATTTTACAAAATTTCTGCTAAATTCCTACTAAATATAAAAGCTTAACCTGTATTGAGCTAATAAATTTGTAATTTTTAAATTACGGCTTTTTGCAAAATGGTGAAAATTGAATGTACACAAAAAATGTTAACCACATTTCTGTAAAAATCTGAAGGTTTTCATTGTTCCCTCACAGCTTTCAGTGTTTGTTAAAGACCCACCAAAACCATATATTTTCTGAAAGCATAGGACTGGTAGATTAACAAGAAGGTGCTACTAAAAATACACTAAAATCATTAGCAAATACAAACATCAAATGTTACTAAATTCATGCCAAATTCCTACAAAATATAATAGCATAACCCGTATTGAGTTAATAACAAATATTTGTAAATTTTAAATTGTGCCTTTTTGAGAAATCGTGAGAAATCGGATGCATACAAAAATTTCTTTGAAAATCTGTAGGTTTTCCTTTTTCCACTAACAGCTTTCAGAGTTTGTTAAAGACACCCCAAACCATATATTTTCTGAAAGCACATGGCCAGTAGAAGACAAAGGTGCTACTGATTTTTAAGGTAGTGTGATATTTGCGCATAGGTTTATCAAAACAATATTTTCACTAAGAATACACTAAACTCATAAATAGTGAATTCATACATGGCAAAATGTACAAAATTCCTGCTTAATTCCTAGTAAATATAAAAGTTAAAACTACTGTGTAAATAAATAACAAATATTTGTACATTTTAAACTGCACCGTTTTGTGAAATGGTGAAAACTGAAGGTATGCAAAACTGTAAATAAAAACAATTTACTCTAAAAATCCAGAGGCTACCATTTTTCACTTACAGCTTTCAGAGTTTGAAAGGACACCTCAAACTAGACATTTTCTGAAAGCACATGACCTGTAGAATAAAAAAAAAAAGTGCTACTGATTTTTTAGGCCCCGCAATAATTGCTAATTGTTCATATCACGGTTTTCACTAAAAATACACTAAAATCATTAATAGTGTACACAACATAACATGTGGTATACTAAGGTGTACGCCCATGGAGGGCCATGTTTACCCGCACAGGGATGCACAGCTGTTCCGTGCATTCCCGTGTCAATTGGGATTCAAAGACTGCACAGGCATAGCTGCTGTTCCCAATCTGACATTCGTGTGGGTACACGACACTGAACGCAGACAGTGTAAGCTCAGGGAAACGCATACGCACCTACATGGATGTAAAATTGGGAGCAACGGCTCTGTTCGTGCAGGTGTTGCATTACCAAATGACATCAATGGGACTGCCTGCACAGAGATGCATGGAACACCTGTGCATCCCTGTAAAGGTATGCTGTGTATGCCCTGTGTGAACAAGGCCTCTGGCCCCTTTGACACAAGCAGACCGATCGGGTTTACCTATCCGTTTTTCAGGCGGGCCCAATCGAAACACCCATTGTTCTCTATGGAGAAGCTGATGTAAATGGACATGTACCGTTTACACCCGCCTGCATCCGATCAAGTCCAGTCTGCTAAAAACAGACTAATGGGGATTCCCCATCCATCTGGCAGATCGGATCAGATGGCATCCGATGGAAATGGACAGGCGGTCCATTTCCATCCGACCGCCCCATAGAGAACAGCGGGCTGTGTCCATGTCCGCTCTGCATCAGTGGAGAGGACGCGGACCTTGCAGAGCATTGCACCCCAAACCCACCCACTTGTGATAATAGAGAATATTCGGTATGGTCTTCCTGCTTCTCCTCATGGCCAATCAGGTTGGCCGGGAGGAGAACCTGAGGAAGCTGTGCATGCTTCCACTTAGACCATGGCAAAGCCTGTTCTGAGTGGAACCTGTCCTGGTAAACCGTTGTATGGTCTTGGCCAACATGCTGCAGCTCAGTTTAAGGGTCTTGGCAATCTTCTTAGCCTAGGCCATCTCTGTGTAGAGCAAGAATTCTTTTTTTCAGATCCTCAGAGAGTTATTTGCCATGGGGTGCCATGTTGAACTTCCAGTAACCAGTACGAGAGTGGGAGAGTGATATCAAATTTAACACACCTGCTCCCCATTCACACCTGATACCTTGTAACACTAACGATTCACATGAGGGGGGGTGGCTAATTAGGCCAAATTTTGACATTTTCACTTAGAGGTGTACTCCCTTTTGTTGCCAGCAGATTAGACATTAATGGCTGTGTGTTGAGTTATTTTGAGGGGACAGCAAATTTACACTGTTATACAAGCTGTACACTCACTACTTTACATTGTAGCAAAGTGTCATTTCTTTAGTGTTGTCACATGAAAAGGTATAATAAAATGTTTACAAAAATGTGAGGGTCGTACTCACTTTTGTGAGATACTGTAAGTTTATGATGAATCTCACCAAATTCCCCCATAAGAAAATGTCCCTTGGATAACTGACCCAACAGCAAACTGAACGCTACAGCAACAACTTCACTAATAACGTCTGAGCTTGTTATTAGAAATTCTGACAAAACTATTTCACTGGGCAGATATCCTGAAAAGGCAAACATTATTATTTCCTGAAAAAAACAAACTATTATTTTGAAAGTGATATCTTGTCATCTTTTTGGCTTGTTGAGCAGTAATTTATTTGCTTCCAATAAATAAAGCAATGCAAAATATGTGGCAAAGGAATGCTTTAATTATCATTATTCCCTCTGAAAACAAGCAGTTCACAGTTGTTTTTTTTCTTTTCCTCTATGCTGTTGAAAATAAAATCTGAATCTGAAGATACTAACTTGCGAGTTACCTACATAAGTAGAAGTACAAAAACTATTACTGAACGTAGCAGAACAAAATGTTTTTATTGCATATATTTTACTTGAGTTCAGAAAATAAGTAAAAAAAGTAAATTCCTTATCTTGAAGTATAGTACATTCTCTACTCCACATGCACACAGCCACATCCACTTTGTAAGGCTCGATTCACATCAATGCATTTTGCTTTTCAGCGGTTTTCACTGCTTTTTGCTGTGCTTTCTGCACTTTTTTTACCGCGATTTTTCTGCGTTTTGCGTTTTTAATTTTTTTTTTATATTTTCTTTTATTTTTTGGGAAAATGTTGTTGCCAGGCAGATTTAAAAAGCAAAACGCACTAAAAATGGAGCACTTGTGTATTTCTTGCATGCCCATTGAAGTCTACTGCATTCAAAACGCTGCTTTTTGCATGAAATAAAGTCCCTGACTCTTTCTAAAAACGCAGAGGCACAAAAAAGCATTGATGTGAACATGTTTCATAGGAACCCATGTTAAAAAAAAATCCCTGCATTTCTGCAAACTGCATCAAAAAACGCACTAACGCACTAGTGTGAATCGAGCCTTAGGCAGGCAATACATTATCGAAATTTGGCTGGTTCTATCTATAGCAGACTTAAAACCTCAGTTTTTTATGCAAACAACAAGTGACCACAGAAGACAGAGGGGAAAGGTCCGTGTCCTGTACTGGACTCCAAGATAAGAAATTTAAATAGGTGTCAAAATTACCGTTATCTTAACCACTTGACCACTGGGCACTTAAACCCCCTTAACAACCAGACCAATTTTCAGCTTTCAGTGCACTCACATTTTGAATGACAATTACTAAGTCATGCAACACTGTAACCATATGAAATTTGCGTCCTTTTTTTCACACAAATAGAGCTCTCTTTTGGCGGTATTTAATTACCGCTGGGTTTATTTTTTCGCTATAATTAAAAAAAGACAGAACATTTTGAAAAAAAAAAAAAAAAAAAAATTTTTCTTCGTTTGTTATAAAATTTTGCAAATTAGTAATTTTTCTTCATAAATTTTGGCCAAAATGCATACTGCTACATATCTTTGGTAAAAAAAAAAAAAAAAAAGACAAATTAATGTATATTATTTGGTCTTTGACGGTTATAGAGTCTACAAGCTATGGATGGGGAAGCTATGGGGATGTATGAGCACGGATGGGGATGGATGAGCACGGATCGGATGGGGATGGATGTGCACGGAAGATGATGACTGTGCACGGAAGAAGATGACCGAGCACGGAAGAAGATGACCGAGCACGGAAGACGATGACCGAGCACGGAAGACGATGACCGAGCACGGACGATGACCGAGAACGGAAGATGACCGAGAACAGAAGATGACCGAGCACGGAAGGGGATGGGTGAGCACGGAAGGGGATGGGTGAGCACGGCTGGGTGGGCGAGCATGGATGGATGGATGGGTGAGCATGGATGGCTGGCTGGGTGAGCATGGATGGCTGGCTGGGTGAGCATGGATGGCTGGCTGGGTGAGCATGGATGGCTGGCTGGGTGAGCATGGATGGCTGGCTGAGCATGGATGGCTGGCTGGGTGAGCATGGATGGCTGGCTGAGCATGGATGGCTGGCTGGCTGAGCATGGATGGCTGGCTGGCTGAGCATGGATGGCTGGCTGGCTGAGCATGGATGGCTGGCTGGCTGAGCATGGATGGCTGGCTGGCTGAGCATGGATGGCTTCGGTCGGTCGGTCGGTAG
>BLSH010070966.1:161558-178805 GCA_018402905.1 Glandirana rugosa | reverse complement strand
GGGGGTGTCCCCTCCTGCTGCCTGGGATAACGGCTGAGCGGCTCCAGAGCTATACCCCGATAAATCCACTTCTGCCAACCGACGTACGGGTAGGTCAATTTGCGTGAAGTGGCTAAGGTGAAAAACCTTGAAGATTACAACCCCTTTAAGCAGGGGCATTGCTATGTCTACTAATATATATATATATATATATACATACACATATATACACACACATTATCGTTACATATCCTAGTGCGGATCCTCCCTTACATCAGGGTACCCAGAGAGCCCCCCCCCAACTTACATCAGGGTCCCCAGAGAGTCCCCCCCCACTTACATCAGAGGCCCCAGAGCGCCTCCCTCATTACATTAGGGTCCCCAGAGAGCCCCACCTTACATCAGGGTCCCCAGAGAGCCCCAGGGCTCAGGAGTGCGCTACATAAAGAATACAGGGCTCAGCTGTGCCCAGGAATGCAGCCTCACCTGTGCCCAGGAATGCAGCCTCACCTGTGCCCAGGAATGCAGCCTCACCTGTGCCCAGGAATGCAGCCTCACCTGTGCCCAGGAATGCAGCCTCACCTGTGCACACATCTCAGCTTCACCTGTGCTCAGCAATTTCCTGATGGCTAGTGAGTGAGTGGTTGCTGCTACCGCCCTAGCGGCCAATCACTGCTGGTTAAGTCGAGGAGTTGTGCTACTCCTGCCCTCTGTCCAGGCCAGCCGACACTCCTGCGTTCTGCTCTGTGTTGAAAATGAGTGTCGGCTTTGCAGTGCAGCAGAGTAGGGGGTTGCTGGCGGGTCTGGTCGGAAGGTATGGGAAAGAAAGAAGACACGGGCTGCTGAATGGAAGGCAAACTTACAGGAAAGGTCTTTCAAGGGGATGTCTTTAATCAGCTCAAAAGGGGGTCTGAATTACAGAGTGCCTGGGTTGAGATCCCAAGGCAATCCAGGAAGCCAAATTGGGGGACTTATATCAGCAACTTTTCATGGATTGCAAAGTGGGAAATTTCTGGAAGAGTCAGAAACCTCTCAAGAGTTCTCAGGGCCAGACACAAGTCAAGAGCAAAATGAAGAAAGGACAAAATATGAACAGATTATACCCTGTGCCTCAGCTTCCAGACCTTGCACCATTAAAACTAAACCTTCCATGTGCAATGGTATATTTTTCCACTCTGAATAAGGAGGAGATAACAGAGTCAGTGATGCCCCTTATCCTCCAGGACCTGGGTTTCAACAGCTAAGCAATTAAAGCCAGCGACTGAGAAGCAGGGTGGAAAAGGGGGCCTTGCGTAGCAAGTGTTGCCTGTTTGGAAGATGCCATGGCTGGAAGTCTGAGAATATCTGTGGATCACATTTCTGGGCCAATTTGGTATAAAGAGGATAACTGGAAGTACTGTTTTATAATCATCCAGCAGCTTTTATTTCTTTATTTTGTAATCTATATCAGACCTTCTCTTCTGGCTTTGGTGGCTCCAAAGCTTGAAAACTGTACTACAGGTGTGTGCACAATTCTATATCCCTGACCCTTATATATTTTTACACGTTTGCATATATATATATATATATATATATATTTTTTTTTTTTTCCTATGAATTTTTTCAAATATTTTTATCTAATAGTATAAGTATTGGGGAGCAACATGCAGTAGTCGAGGGAGAAACAGAGTCCAAAGAAGGATCTCCTGGAGCTGGCTAAAAATCTGTTCAGTTTGTTGTTGGACTTGGAGGCCAGGATGTGCACATTGTTTTTCTTACCTATGATAGATTCTGGAAGATTCCTGGGTGCAGAGACCACTCCCCCAGTTCTAGGCGATAGCAGCTTAGGAAGTCTTCCTGCCAACTGTTAAAGCCATGGGTTGGGTTAGCAGAGAGGGCTGGAACTTCTGGTGCCCCTTGATATTTTATGTGGGCTACTGCTGTGGCATTGTCTGGCTGCATCCTGACTTTATGACCTTCTAGGATGGGTGTCCAAAGTTGTAGCAATTTGATGGCTCTCAGTTAAAGAATGTTGATGGGGAGTTTTGACACCTCTAATGACCAGGTTCCTTAATCCATTGGGGAGTTGTAAATCTCCACCTCAGCTTGTAAGGCTGGCATCGAAACAAGGAGGGGGCAGAGAGAAAGTCTCGTGGCCTAAGAACTCAATTCTGTACAATGAAGATAATAGACATTACTCTTCCGTTCACTGACAGACGCAGCCTTCTTAGGACATGTGGGGTTATGCTCATATTACTAGGAGTAGACTAGGCAAAAATAAAACAAAAGCATAGGTTGGCCCCTCCCAGGGGCCCGTCCTCACCTTAGCATTTAATCCCCCTGCTCTGCATAGCACATCAGTTTTAAATTGCCTAGTGCAAGGAGTAGACCTGGTTCCCTATGGGATCTGCGGTCTCCTGAAGATTTTTTCTGATGAAGACTTCTATCAAGAAGCCGGCTGGTGGTATAGAGCAGTGTTCCCCAACCCAGTCCTCAAGGCCCACCAACAGGTCATGTTTTCAGGATTTCCTTCAGATGAATCAGCTGTGGTAATTACTAAGGCAGTGAAACGGATCAAATCACCGGTGCAAAATAATGGAAATCCTGAAAACATGACCTGTTGGTGGGCCTTAAGGACAGGGTTGGGGAACACTGGTATAGAGGATATCTAGAATCCAAAAACTTTCCCCAGTCCAGCCGGCACTATGCGAGCTACCCTTAGCGGGGGCCCGCCGCATAGCGCCTGTTCTGTTCGGGCGGCCAGTGGCTAAAACCCACTAGAGCCCAGTGACTGGCTTGTTCCTGTCCAGGGGCCTGGTCAGCAGCATGCCTCTCTATGGGGAGGTAAGTCTGCTCCGGGTGGCTACCCGCTGCGCCCGTCGGATTGATGAGTGGACCCCCTTCCATCCTAGGGGAGAGTGGGCACCTGGGCAGCTTCTGTGGTAGCCGGCCGGTGGGGGTCCGTTAGTGGGGACACACTGGGTGGTACCCCTTTGAGGATTATCTCCCCCCCCCATAGTACCGCACCTTGCACTGACCGTTCGGAGCACTGCATTGAGCGGTTCACCGCCATTCGGTGTGGATCACCGTTCATTCGTCCGCCGACCGCGCCATTTTGCTATAAGCTCTGCTTGTGTTAATGGCAGCATCCATTGTTTGGTAGCCCATGCGGTTGTCAGCCTGTCCTCTGGCGGCCCCCAGTGGTCGTTTTTGGTATTACATGAAGTGATAAAAATGGAAGTAGTACTTCCGGTTTCACTTGAACAACGTGGCTGACACTCGGTGGTGCAGGCTCTTGAAGTGCAGTGGATTTTTGGGCATTGCTTATTCCGGTCACAGTGCTGAGGCATTTAAAACAGCAAGTATAGCTGGCTCTCCCTGGGTGCTGGTAGCGGTGGGTGCAATCCTCCCGAGTCTCCCAGGCTGATTGGTGGGGTAGAGGTGGTGGTCACACAGTGGGGGTGCCGGAAGGCTGGGATGTCAGAGGCCAGCAATGCTATGGCAGGGGTACCTGCGGATCAACAATCCACCACGGGAACCCTGGTGTCCTTGGAACAGCTGAGGGCGGTGTTTGGGGAGTTCTTTCCCCGGACGGGGGTCCCGATTCCGGGGGGCCCCAAAAAACGCCCCCCCTCCTCATTCCTCAGGGGAGGATTCGGATCCAGAGAGTGCCTCAGTGGTCACACCCGTGGACCTATCAGAGGGTGAACTGCCCTCAGACGGCAAAGGCGATCAGGAGGCTCCAATTTTGCCCGACAAAGCGATAGTGGCCACTCTGATCACTGATATTCACGACTCCATGCGGCTTGACCAAGCAGGAGAGTCGCATGAGTCCACATATATTTGTGGATCGCTTAAACCCCCTAGGTCCCCTAGGGCTTACCCTTATGATCAGGTGTTTGAATAGGCGGTGTTCAAGGAATGGCTACGGCCGCAAAAATTCCTTTGCTTTACCTAAAAGCTTTGCTGTTCGCTACCCCTTTAAGGATAGCTTTACTAAGAGATGGGCGTCCCCAGCGGTGGACCCTCCAGTGGCCCGTCTGAATAAGGCAACGACCATTCCCTTGGAGGGGTCTCCGTCTTTTAGGGAAGCGGCCGATCGCCGCACGGAGGCAGTGTCTAAGGCACTGTTCTTGTTGGCTGGGTCAGCCATGCGGCCGGCTCTAGCAGCTGCGATGGCAGCGCAATCTCTTCACGAGCACGCTGCCACATTACACTCCGGTTTAACTTGTGAGTGTGCACAGACTGAAGTACAGCGGGCAAAACATTTGGAAGAGGGTCTCTGCTACATATGCCATGCGGCTTTGGACCTGCTTCCCATGCTGTCAAAAATGTCTGTTTTTGCAATTGTTATCAGGCAGGTGCTGTGGCTTCGCTCTTGGTCGGGCGACCAGGCTTCAAAGAAAGCTCTTACAGATCTTCCCTTTCAGGGAGGGCGTCTATTTGGCCCACAGTTGGATGAAATCATTAAGGATTTCACGGGAGGGAAGAGTACTTTCCTTCCAGAGCCAAAGCGGCGGGATTCTCGCCGTAGGCAGGGCCCTGTTTCTTCAGGTCAGAAGAAGTTTTTTCGTCCGCCCGGCTCAGCGGGTAAGGGCTTCAAGTCCGGTAAGGCTTCCACTGGGCCCAGTAAAAGGCCCTGGCAACATAAGTCCAAAAAAGAGAAGGATAAGTCAACCTCCGCATGATGGGTTGCCCCCGCCCGACTCATGGGTGGGGGGCCAGTTGCTGGGGTTCGCAGGCAGATGGGCTGCCCGCATCACCGATCGGTGGGTACTGGAGGTGGTGTCCTCCGGGTACAGGATAGAATTCATCTCTCTGCCCCCAGAAAGGTTCTTCCCTTCAAACTTGAGACTGCCTCAGGGGCGTCGGGAGGCGCTTCTAGGCGCCGTTCGGGCGCTTGCCGAACAGGGGGCGATTGTACCGGTACCCATGGTGGAAAGATTTCACGGGTTTTACTCAAACCTCTTTGTGGTGCCCAAAAAGGGCGCTGTCAGGCCAGTTCTGGACCTGAAGGCATTAAACTGCTTAGAAAAACGAAGAGATTCAGGATGGAGTCCATCCGCTCGGTTGTGGCCGCCCTGCACCAAGGGGAATTCATGGCGTCCCTGGATATCAGGGATGCGTATCTCCACATTCCAGTTTGTCACAGTCACCAGCGTTTTCTACGCTTCGCAGTGGAAGATCTGCATTACCAGTTTGTGGCACTTCCCTTCAGGCTGGCTTCATCTCCCCGAGTGTTCACCAAGGTGGTGGCCCCGATGCTGGCGCTGCTGAGACAGAGGTATTGTGGTAGTAGCATACCTCGACGATTTACTCCTGAGAGCAGAGTCTGCTGCGGCTCTGGAGGAGAACGTGACAATCACGGTGACCACATTAGAGTTCGGTTGGCTGATCAATCTGCAGAAATCATCGTTGCCTCCATCCTGCTGGCTGGAATACCTGGGTCTGATTCTGGACATGGTGCAGGCAAGGGCGTTTTTACCACCAAAAAAGCTCCTGACACTTCAGGCAGCAGTGCGAACCCTGTTATCACGCCAGTGGTCCTCCTTACGGTTCTGTATGCGAGTGTTGGGGCTCATGGTGTCGACTTTCGAAGCGATACCTTACGCCCAGTCACACTCGGCTCTTGCAGAAGGCGATTTTATCGCAATGGGACAAATCCCCCCTATCCCTAGACAGACTGATCAGGTTGGATCATCAGTCCCGAGGATCATTGATTTGGTGGATTCGGGCTCCGGCCCTAAAGTTGGGAAAATATTTTCTCCCCCTTAATTGGTCGATAGTAACGACGGATGTCAGCCTATCGGGCTGGGGAGGGGTCCTGGGTCAGTTCTCTGCCCAGGGTCGTTGGTCAGTGCAGGAAGCTTGTCTTCCAATAAATGTACTGGAACTGAGAGCAATCAGACTTTGTCTGTCCCGTTGGTCAGAAAGGCTGCGAGGCCTCCCTGTCCGGGTTCAGTCGGACAATGCCACGGCTGTGGCATATGTGAACCATCCGGGCAGAACAAGAAGCTCGGCAGCAGCCGCGGAGGTGGCTCTGATCCTTCGGTGGGCAGAACTTCACGTGCCAGCTCTCTCTGCAATCTACATCCCAGGTGTGGAAAACTGCCAGGCGGCCTTTCTCAGCCGCCGGACTCTAGATCAGGGGGAATGGTCCCTACATATAGAAGTGTTCCGCCAGATTTGCCTCAAGTGGGGCACGCCAGAGGTGGACCTCATGGCCTGCCGGTTTAATCACAAGGTACAGACCTTTGTGTGCAGAACAAAAGATCCATTGGCGGTCGCCTCGGACGCACTGGTAGCGCCCTGGGGTATCGGCTACTGTACATCTTTCCTCCTCTAAAGCTTCTACCGCGGGTTCTGCGCAGGATAGAAGCAGAGGGAATCCTGACAATCCTGGTAGCTCCGAATCGGCCTCGGCGTCCTTGGTACGCCGACGTAGTACGGATGGTGACAGATGTTCCGTGGCGTCTTCCACTTCGCGAAGACCTACTGTCTCAGGGGCCCATCTTGCACCCTGCTCTACCCTCGCTGGCTTTGACGGCTTGGCTATTGAGTTCCAGGTGTTGAGGGATAGGGGTGTCTCGGACTCCGTGATCCCTACTATGATTGAAGCACGTAAAGGTATCTCACGTGAGATTTATCATAGGACCTGGAAGGCCTATATTACCTGGTGCGAGTCAGGGGGTTGGAACCCCCCGCTCTTATATAGTGTCCAGAGTACTGACTTTTTTGCAGCAAGGGCTGGACAAGAACCTGGCGTTAAGTACGCTTAAAGGGCAGATTTCGGCCCTGGCGGTTCTTTTTCAATGGCCCTTGGCGTCTCATTCATTGATCCGTACATTTGTACAGGGGGTACGTCATGTGGCTCCTCGGATACGGTCGCCTTTGGCACCGTGGGATTTGAATCTGGTGCTCTCTGTGCTGCAGAAACCACCATATGAAAAGATTAGGGACATTTCCTTGCGACTGTTGTCACAGAAAGTGGCTTTTCTGGTGGCGGTCACATCCGCTAGGCGGGTGTCTGAGTTAGCGTTATCCTGCAAGTCACCTTACTTGGTCCTTCATAAGGACAAGGCGGTTTTGCGACCCTTCCCTTCGTTTCTTCCGAAGGTGGTTTCTTCTTTTCATTTAAATGATATTGTTCTTCCCTCATTGTACCCGCAGCCGTCGCATGCCAAAGAAGTTGAACTGCATTCTTTGGATGTGGTGAGGGCTTTGCGGGTGTATTTGTTTTTTTACAGCTTCTTTTCGGAAGTCTGATTCTTTATTTGTGCTGGCGGAAGGGTCACGCAAAGGCATGGCGGCCTCGTCAGCTACCATTTCTCGTTGGATAAGGAAGACCGTGACTCATGCATATGAGATTTGGGGAAAGGTTCCCCCCTTTCCAGTCACGGCTCATTCCACCAGGGCAGTTAGTACTTCCTGGGCGTTTAGACACCAGGCCTCGGTGTCTCAGGTGTGCAAAGCGGCTACTTGGGCCTCAGTGCACACGTTTACTAAGTTTTACAAAATTGATGTTTCAGCATCTTCGGATGCTGCCTTTGGCCGCAAAGTATTACAAGCGGCAGTGTAGGCGCGATTGGTGCCGCCTGAGAGGGCTTTTTCTGTTGGGTACAGTTATAGCTTGACCACCCCTCTTGATTGGCACAGCTTTGGGACGTCCCCACGTGTCATAAGAAGGCTGCGTCTGTCAGTGAATGGAAGAGTAAAAGGGATTTTATTATAACTTACTGTAAAATCCTTTTCTCTGAGTTCACTGACAGACGCAGCACCCACCCCTCTGTGTTGAGTTTGTATGGCTTGTTACGAACTGATGTGCTATGCAGAGCAGGGGGATTATATGCTAAGGTGAGGACGGCCCCCTGGGAGGGGCCAACCTATGCTTTTGTTTTATTCTTGCCTAGTCTACTCCTAGTAATATGAGCATAACCCCACGTGTCATATGAAGGCTGAATCTGTCAGTGAACTCAGAGAAAAGGATTTTACGGTAAATTATCATAAAATCCCTTTTTTGGCTTACCTGTACA
Organism: Glandirana rugosa; assembly: GCA_018402905.1. NCBI lineage: Eukaryota > Metazoa > Chordata > Amphibia > Anura > Ranidae > Glandirana > Glandirana rugosa. Next base: position 170,814 of record BLSH010070966.1, on the reverse strand, counting down.
TTCCTTATCTTGTAGCACATAAGCGGACCCAGGACTTGTATTCTTAGACCATGGGTTGTATGCAGCTACCTTCAGGTGATTGGATACTGGCAAAAACAAAAAAACGTACTAGGTCTGCCCCTAGGAGAGCACACCATATACCTCACCCATTCTGAGAGACTCCAGTTATTTCGCAATCAATAAGGAGTGATCAAGACACAGGAGGAGAGCCGGTGGCCTGCACTGTACTCCAAGAAATGTATAAAAGTCTCCTGAGCATTTAGCTTACTTTCTGCTTGTGCACAATTAAAGTAGTAGACATGAAGGTCCTTGAGGACAGGAAGCCTTAGCCACACCCAATGCAGCTGAAGGAGACACCAACAAGGAACACCCTACAAACTATAGGGTCCTCACATTGCAGATTACAGGTGTTGGCCCCTTCTGGGAATACTGGGGAAAAGCCCGCAGAATCACCAGAAGCATAGGTTGGGGTAACTCATAGCAGTAGGACTGTTCTCCATGTCTGTTGCATCGTGTTCAATGTAAGGAATGGTGTTAATTACTAATGAGGATTTCAAGTGGCAGCTTTCAGTAACTAAGTCACTGTAGGTAAGCAGTGGAAAGAGACCATAGATGCACGTGGTGCTTCACTAGCAGGGGCTACAGCAGGATGATACTTCTGGTCTGAATAGCAGAAAAGAGCATAGAGTGCATGCACACAGAACTCAACCTAGTAAATAATGTCAACACTCAATCTCTCAGCCTTAACTGTTAAAGCAGTAAATTTGCGATGGTGGGAATTTTAAAAAGGCAGAGAGGTAGCGCCTCCTGATGCTCCAGCCTGACCGATATTACTTACAGCGTCTTCAGAGACAGGGTTACACCTGGGGGCTGTGCCATGGCTGTTGACCTAGAAACCTCTCAGTGGCTCAGGGTCTGGGAAGCACCACAATGCAGAGCCCAGTTCCCAATGGTCACAACGCAGGCTAGCGCTACAACTCCATTCCAGTGGGTTTGGTTCAGCTTTCAAAGCTATTGTTGAGGAAATACCAACCTGGATAGCTGCTACGTAAAACCAGCTCAAGCAGCAGTGTAACAATCTTGACTGACATCACCAAGAAAAAAAAAAAAAAAAACGAAAAGGCTAGCAAAAAATACTTAGAAACTTGCTCAGAGATAAATAAAAGGCAGTCAACCCCTCCTAGGACACTTACAAAAAAACTATGGCTAGCTGGGTAGAGGAGGGGTTACACTGGGGCTGGCTTACACCTTTTCTGTTGGACAATTTCAAACCCCCCTGTAGGCACCATTATAACCCGAGTGTTTCTGAATTACTGTGTGTCTCATTGGATCATGGAGACAAATCAACACTATTCACAAGAAAGTGTTACAGCTTTTAAAAAATGTCTGCACAATTCCAGAGAAATGATTTGACTTCATAAAAGATCTTTACCTTGTTGCACTTAAAGCAGCAGTTAACTTGTTGCTGTCGTCACCGCTGTTTAGAGGTGGCAAGATGGTGGATTGTGGAGGTATAGCAGCTTCTTTTGTACTCTGTGCATTTTCCCCAGCAGGTATTGAACTATAACATGCACTGGCATCCATTCCTGGTGGGGGAGGTGCAAGACAGTAAGTTCCATCAGGTAGCATGTAGTAATTGTAATATGTAGATACCACGGTTGCTGCAAAGAAATAGAAAAAAATCCAATTTATTCACTGCAATACTTCACAATCTGTTTTAAACCTAGAACATCAAGCTGCCACAGGTTTGCATTACTTAATTTGCCAGCCAGAATCTGTTTTTCAACAATTCAGAATTGAATTTGTAAATAAATGTGGAAGAGCTACACTATCAAAATCATTGAAGAGCATAGCACAAGTAAATAATGCTTCAGATATTACTGAATATAGGAAAATACCAGGACTCTATAAAAATGCCATCAAATACAGCAGATGTTGTAGCAGCTGTTATCTCATAAGAAGTAGGTGGTTACAATTTTGGAAACCGTAAGATGTCTGCACAAACCAGGTTTAAAAACGGACAAACATCTTTGGTAAACTGAGAACATTTGTTATTTTTTTTTATAACAGCTTCCTTATGTACCAATATACTATTAGGAGTTTACACACTGAGAAAAGTCCAAAGAAAAATTCCATGCCAGGCACGATCGTTCGTTTTTCGCATAGTGTGTACACAACTTTCGACAGATTCCGACAAACAAAAAATTTCAAAGCGACAAACTCCACAATATTTCTCATACATTAACAGAACAGACAATTTTCATTTAAAGTGTACTGTGTTCGTACAAGAAATATCAGATACTAAAGACCGAGTATGATCAGAAGCAAACAAAAAAAAAAACGAAAAAATTGTATGCTCACCTTTCCATAATTCTCCTTTCCGGACGCATCCTATGGCAACACACACTGGGTTGTGACTCCGCCCCCACAACCTGATAGGACTGGTTAACTATAAGAATTGAAGAGAGACCCACCTCCGCATACTCCGTATCTATCGCCTTAAATGGGAGGGAGTCTGTGTGCTGCCATAGGATAGGAAAATTACAGAAAGGTGAGTATATAATTTTCCATTTTGCTGTCGCATCATGGCAGCACACACTGGGAAATAACTCGCTATACGGGTGGGTGCTTATAAAGTAATGATTTATTCACAAGATACAGAAGAATTTGCTTGAACCACTTATCTCCCGAATTCTACTGTCGTCAATTGAGCAGGAGTATAGAAATTAGGGGTTATACTGCGCTAAATGTATAAAGGGAAGATGTGGCTGCCACACAACAAACCAATTTGTAAATCAGATATATACCAAAAGTGTAGCGCTCACCCTTATACCAAAAAAGTGGATAAGGGAGAGGCGTTTCAAACCTTCACCAATTAAGCAGGGTCTACTCTGTAATGTGACATAAAGGTTGTTCTTGATGACCAAGTAGCTGCTTTGCATATGGTTTCCGGCGAGACCCTGCAATATGCTGCCACTGCCCTAGTAGAATGAGCCTTCAAGCCTTCAGTCAGGTATTGGAAGCTGTTGTGTAATGTATGCTTTCTTGATCGCTTTAATTAGCCATGAAGCTATTGTGCGTGATCAAGCTGCCTGTCCTCTTTTTGCACCATGCCTAATCATCACAACATTCTCCGTCCTCCTAATTGGGCTGGTGACCGTTCGGCATGAGGCAATAGTCGCTTTGATGTCCAAGGTATGGGGTTCTCCTTAACTAGTAAGGAACTGAGGTAGGTTGCTTTCCTGATTGAAATGAAAAGTGGATAAAACTTTTGGAATTAACTGCTCCGATGGTCTCAGAACCACTCTATCTGGGTAAAATATCAGATGAGGTTCCCTCATCTGTAAGGCTTGCATCTCGGAGACCCTCTTGCCTGATGTTATGGCAATAAGAAAGGTTATCTTAAGAGTAAAGTTCCAGAGGGAGGCTGTTTCAATAGGATGAAAAGGAGAGCCTGATAGTGCTTCTAACACTGTGGCGAGATTCCAAGTGGGAAAGGTTGGCTTCCTTGGTGGTCTTATCTTTAGGCATGTTTTCAGAAATTGAGTGATAAGCGGATTCAGGGCCCATTTGACTCCAGTCATCGCAGATAAGGCATTGGACTTGGACATTTAGTATACTAGATCCTAGGACTTATTGCAGGAATTACAGAATTTGTGATACTGTGGGTTCTATTGGATCCCAGGCTTGCTGTTGTGCAAATAGGGTGAATCTCTCCCAAACTTTCTAGTAAGTGTTGTTAGTTGAATTCTTCCTGGCCTGCTGTAAGGTAGCAACCACCTTGCTTGAGCATCCCTGACTTAGCAGCCTATGTCTTTCAATTTCCAGGCTGTCAGATGGAGCCTCTCTGGTGCCGGATGCAGGAATTGGCCTTGTGAGAGTAGATCTGGTGTTATTGGTAGGGGAACCGGTTCTTCTATACTCCGCTGTAGGATGGTCGTGAACCACGGTCTTCTCTGCCAAAAGGGTATTACTGCTATTACTGTGGCGGTAGATCTTCAAAGTCTGGCTGGAAATCTCATCCAGAGGCCCTGCACCATTATGACGTCACTGCCTGAGGCATGATGGGGCAGTGATGTCATAAGGGGGCAGGGCCTCCAGGTGACATCAACGGGTGGCCCCACCCCATGCCAATATAAGTCACTGCAGAGCACTGAGACACCATTCGTGTGGGAGATCGTGTCGTGTCAACATGGGAAGAAGAGCAGGGGGAGAAGACAGCAGCAGAAGAAAGAAGACTGAGCAGAAGATAGAAGACCCCTCTGAAGATAGAAGGCCCCGCAGAAGAAAAGACGCTGGTCAAGGAGAAGAGCCGGAGAGGGGAGAAGATGTCAGAGCCGATTTAATAAAATATTTTAAAAAGCTGTGTAGTGTTTTTTTTTTTTTTTGTTTTTTTTTTAGGTGAATGGGTAGGGTAGTACCCCATACTCATTCATTTAGGGTGGGGGCCCCTTGTTAAAGGGGGCTTCCACTTTCCGATAAGCCCCCACCCGCAGACCGACAACCAACGGACGGCCAGGGTTGTCAGGAAGAGGCCCTTGTCCTCATCAACATGGGGACAAGGTGCTTTGGGGCGGGGGGCAGGGTCTCCCTGCTGCAAAGCACCCACCCCTCCATGTTGAGGGCATGTGGCCTGGTATGGTCGGGGGAAGGGGGGGCACTCTCTCGTCCCCACCCCCTTTCCTGGCCTGCTAGACTGCTTGCTCGGATAAGGGTCTGGTATGGATCCTGGGGGGGACCCTACACCATTTTTTCGGCGTGGGGGTTCCCCTTAAAATCCATACCAGATGAAGGATCTGGTACCTTTTGTGGGAGGACCCATGCAAATTTTTTTTTCCATTTTTTTTTGGGGGGGGGTTCCCCTTCAAGATCCTAAGCACGCAAGACGCACCGCAAGTCTGATCATCATGGTCCGACCTTCTGGTGCAACTTCTATTCAACTCAATAGGGAACCATTGATTTTGAATAGAGACAGAGAAACACTGCTGAAATCTAGCGCTGAAAAAGCGCATTGACACCAACGCAAAACGCTGATAAAATCGCAGTTTTAACGCCGTTTTTTTCCTGGCGTCAGTACAGTCGTTACAGCTCGTTTATTTAAATGCCCGTGTGTATGAGGCCTTGATAAGTGGACTGAATGCTAGAAAGGCTTGGAAAGAGGCCCTTTGTTCCAAAATGTTCGAAACTACCCCTAGGGGTCTGAAGTGCCAATGCCCCTGTACCACTTGGTCCCAGTAGTGGGCTCCCCATCCCTCTATACTGGCATCGGACAGAATTCTCTCCAGCTGATGGTGAATAATTTGTCAATAACGTTTGAGGTTGTAGGTCCGGGTCCACCACCATACCCACTGTTTCACCGCCTGGTGAATATATAATCGGCTGATGCATTGATGCTCCATCCCACTGCATCAAGAATGAATTTTGGAATGTTTGCATGTGCTACTGGGCCCACTGGACCATGGGGAAGGTGGCCGACATGGACTCCAGAATACTCATGCATGCCCTGGCTGGGAGGTGAACTGCTGCCTTTAATTTCCTCATTTTGTGAGTTAAAGGTTTTATCTTCTCTTGTGGAAGTTCCACTCTGTTGGTTCAGTTCTGCTTCCAGAAAGATGATCCTCTAGGTTGGTTGCAGGATACTTTTCTTCCAATTTATTAGCCATCCGAACTGCTGAAGTGTGGATATCAAAATTCTCCGGTGGTGGTGGAGAGATTGCTGGATGTCGGCCAGTAGAAGGATGTCGTTGAGGTAATGATGAACCCTCAATCCTCTCTCAAGTACACCATTACTGGCAATAGGACATTTGTGAAGGTTCTGGGAGCAGTTGATATTCCATACAGTAAGCTTTGGAATTGAAAATGTAGGCGATTCATCGCAAAACAAAGAAATTTCTGGAAGGTCAGATGTATGAGAACATGCAAGTAGACATCAGACAAATCAGATGACAGCATGCAATCTCTGGTGTTTACTTCCATCAGGATGGATTGGAGGCTCTCCATCTTGAATGATTCGACCCTAATCTTCCTGTTCAACCTTTTCAGGTCAAAGACTAGGCGTAGATCTCACATTTTCTTTCTTACAAGGAAGAGAAAATAATAGAAACCTCTTCCTCTCTGGGTGAGAGGAAATTGTGCAATTGCATGCTTCCAAAGCAATTCGATCACGTACTTGATAAACACTTGCGAAAAAAGTCAGAGTCTGGCTCCTACAGGTGCAGGCAGGACAGGCACGCCTTCAAAAGGATTTTTGTAGATCTCCGGTGTTAGCGGTTTTTGACTTTTGTAGTCGCAGAAAGGAAGATAGGGTAATCCTCCAATTGCGCTTAAATTCTTTCCCCAGTCTATATGACCTCACCTCTTTATATCTTTCAAGTAGGTTGCGACTGGTGCATTTTTTTATTGTTTCGGCCTTCTGTCGGATGGAATTAGGCCTGATTTTCCACCTGTGAGACTTTTGAAATGGCCGAGTCTAGTTTTTCGCCAAACAGATTTGTTCCATCATAGGGTATTTTGCACCAGTTTGTCATGGAGGCAGGGTCCGCCAACCATGGCTTTAACCACAGAGCTCTTCTTGCAGTTACGGAGGCCAGCATAGCTCTTGCGGATTACCTGATTATGTCTTTTTAAGCATCTGCCACAAAGTCTCTGGCTAAATTGAGTTCATAAAGAGCGGACCCCATTTTCTCCTGATCCGATCCCTGCAAGAGAAGCTTGCAGCATCGTTTGAAAACCAGCTAGCGATGGCTCTTCCTACCGTCGCCAGTGCAATTGCTGGCCTGCAGGCATCCCCTGCTGCTGAGTAAGATCTTTTAAGGTCGAGAGCAATCTTGCAATCAAGTGTGTCTATGAAAGTTACCGAGTCTTCAATGGGTAAGGTCACGTGTCTAGGAAGGCGCATCAGGGATGTGTCAACAACCGGTGCCGATATGAATGGATTAACATTCGGCTCTTTTAATGGGTATAATTTTGCTAGTCTGTTAAGGCTAGCTTTCTTCTCCAGCCTCTGCCATTAGTTCTTTATTAGGTCCTCCAGCTCTTCTATAAATGGAAAGGTCTTTGGCTCTTTTCTCAGATTTGGAAATTATTTCTCATATTATATATAATATCTTGCGCTGTGCTTCCTTTGACTCTTCCCAACCGATTGCCTCTTTAACCGACCTTTGCGAATGGGTCAATTAGAGCGAAGTCAAATTCTGTAGATAATTTTATTCCTTCATTGTCAGATGAATCCTTCGATTTTTGAGTTAACTGTTAAGTGGCTGAAGATGTGTTTCGAACTGGTCTGTTCGCTTCTGGAGCAGCCACTTGCATAATTTATTCTCTTACCGACTCTCGTATAATATTGCTTACCTCCCTTGCATCTGCGACAAGCTAGCTTGTCAAGGAGAGCCGGGCTCCACATACTCAGCAGGCTTTGGCCGCTGGGCGGGTGCTTGGACTACCATGTGCTGAAGTTGTTTTCCTCTGGTGCGACTGATGTTGATGGGAGGAAGATCTTGACCGGCTTCTATTGGACCGTCTACTACTACTACTAAGAGGAGTTATGTGTAGAAGGCTCTCTCTGTGTCTGGAGTGGGAAGATCTTGATGACCTGGTAGGGCTGTTTCCAGATAAGACAGTATTAGTGTCAGTGCTCTCTTTTTCCACATCTTCACTACTTGCCAAACACACCTTACCTTACGGACTTGTGATGGTCTGCTTAATAGAACAGAAAACCCACTAAAACCCCCTAAAGCATATAGCTAGGAATTGGCACCAGTGAGAAACACTCAGTTTAATAAAGCCTGAGAGAGCGAGATAAGAGGCTATTAGGCAACTTACCAGCCGAGGAAAAAGTGACAAGAAGCAGCAAGGAACAGCTGAAGAAAACAGTAGGATCCAGCAGCACCCAGGAGCCGGCTTTGCTCCTGCAACAATCTGTCATTTTTTAAAAAAAAGTCAGAGGGCTTTTTAAATTGACCACCAACGCTGCGAAAGTGACGTCATTTCCGCACATGCTTGGTTCGGCTCTGCTGCATCCGGTGCCATCTTGGAGACAGGCAGCAGAGGGCCATTTTCTAGTGTCACTTACTGTCACACATGCTCAGTACGGACGCAGTCGCCATCTTGAAAGTGGTATGGATCCGTGGGACTAGAGAGCCCAGCCAGGATATGGCAAAAAAGAAATTGAAGATTACATGCAAGAAGGAAAAGACATGAGAGGTAAGAAACAAGCAGATAAAAGTAAGGAGATCGCTGCGGATATTCTAAGCCTATTTAAGGCTTGTATGGTACAAGATTAATTAAAGTAACCCCGAGGACCATCAGAGTGGGATTCCCTCCATTTAGCTAATTTAGAGACTGTACAGGCAGGGACTTCCATCCAGGAGAGGCTGAACCTGGCTTGGGCGGTAGAGGTAAGGGGTCTGAAGACATCCATCCTGTCCTAAAGCGGTTGTCTACCCTTCAGAGGGATTTTTACCTATAGGCAAGCCTATAATAAGGCTTACCTGTAGGTGAAATGAAGATCTCCTAAACCTGTAAGGTTTAGAAAATATCCCCCCTCCAAGCAGGTGTGGCGCACGAAAACAACTGCACTCCCACTAAGCTAGGTGTAAATGGGGCCTGAAAGTGAACTTAGTGTGCTTACACAAGAACAATGAGGTTCCATTCACATCTGCATGTGCCATAAAAACGCTGCAAACGAGCATCAAACTTGAATTGCTATTAAATGTTAAGCCCGGGAAACAATCACACTGTAAAACGCACCAAAAAGCACAGTAATGTGCCATGAAAAAAAAAATCCCCATCACCTTTGTTGTAGAAATTTAGGATGTGTATTATGTATTGTCACAGTGTCTCCCAGTGTTGGTTTACCGGTATTCGCTGTGTACAGCGAATATGGCTTTAACCGACATTGAGAAATGGCCATTTGGTTGTGACCCTCTGTGACACTGTTATGTATTATGTGTAGGATTTAAAGATGTTGTTTCCACTACCCCTAAAAAAAAAAGTACCGTGTAATGACACGAAAAACCACGCAAAATGTCACACTAACAAAGGGCCCGAATTGTAAATTATCGTTAAGTTCAAACTACGAGCAAACGTCGCAAAAATACCGTGTACGTCTACACTTACCTTGGAGTAACAAGAACACATTCGTGTGATTCAAGTGAAAGTCCGGGGTAAATGTGGATCGAATCACCCTCACGTCAACAAAAGCACGCGGTGTGGACGAACCTCCCCCCTATAAAAGATTTGGAATGTCCAAATCCTC
>BLSH010070966.1:131653-152567 GCA_018402905.1 Glandirana rugosa | reverse complement strand
GGAGGAGGAGGGAGGAGGAGGGAGGAGGAGGGAGGAGGAGGGAGGAGGAGGAGGGAGGAGGAGGGAGGAGGAGGGAGGAGGGAGGAGGAGGGAGGAGGAGGGAGGAGGCTAGCCGGGGAGACAGCAGCAGAAGACCCCGCAAAGCTGATTTAATAAAATATTTTAAAAAGCTGTGTAGTGTTTTTTTGTACACTTTTTTTCCCCCCAGGTAAATGGTTAGGGGTACGATATACCCCATACTCATTTACATAGGGTGGGGGGCCCGGCGTCTGGGGGCCCCCCTTGTTAAAGGGGGATTCCAGATTCCGATAAGCCCCCGCCCACAGACCCCGACAACCAACAGCCAGGGTTGTCGGGAAGAGGCTCTTGTCCCCATCAACATGGGGACAAGGTGCTTTGGGGTGGGGGGTGCCCCAACGCACGCATACTCCCCATGTTGAGGGCATGCGGCCTGGTACGGTCCAGGAGGGGGGGGGGGGCGCTTGCACGTCCCCACCCCCTTTCCTGGCCTGCCATGCTGCGTGCTCGGATAAGGGTCTGGTATAGATTTTGGGGGGGACCCTACGCTGTTTTTTTCGGCGTGGGTGCTCTTCTTAAAATCCATGCCAGATCGAAGAGCCTGGTATGCTCTTGGGGGGGGGTGGGAACCCCGTGCAAATTTTTTGCAGGGGTTCCCCTTTAAGACACCTAGCACACAAGTCGCGCCGCAAGTCGGATCACTGTGATCCGACTTCTGGTGCGGCTTCTATTCAAATCAATGGGCTTCCATAGGGAACCATTGATTTTGAATAGAGGCAGAAAACGCCGCAAAAAGCTAGTGTGAAAAAACGTGCATTGACGTCAATGCAAAACGCCAAGCAAAACGTCAGTCCCGGCGTTTTGCTTATTTTTGTGCAAACGCCCGTGTGTATGAGGCCTAAAGGCTAACTTTTTTTCGTTTTGGATATATGGGAGAGGGATTAAAACACCAGTCAGTTTTTCTTGCTATGTCCCTGTTGAGGAGAGTCACCCTTTCCATTTGTCCTATTGATCATTGAAAATGAAAGTAAAAGGAAATCCCATTTTTGGGCTGCCACAGAAAAGTAACAGAAGGGAAATCTTTCAATGGGACACAGATGGAGAAAAAATAAATAATATCTGACAAGGGTTATAAAAGCCTCCCTTGCTCTATCCAAAGATTTAAAAAAAGTTTTGCCTATAGTTCTACCTTAACCACTTGCCAACCAGCCACTGTATTTAACGGTGGCAGATTTGCTCTATTGCGCGAACCACCCTACCCGTACGGCGGTCCGTGCATGTGATACTGTGGGCGCATGCTTGCCCGCTGCACGCCGTGGGAGCGCGCCAGCAGGTCCTGCGGACACTGTCTGCCGGCGACCCGCGATCACGGCACACAGAGGTAGAACGGGAATCTGAATGTAAACAAGGCGGATCCCCATTCTGACAAGGGGCATCCTGGAGATCTGCTGTTTCCAGTGATCGGGAACAGCGAACTCTGTGGTGTTCCAGTAAGCCCAGCCCCCACACAGTTAGAACACACCAAGGGAACACAGTTAACTCTTTGATCGCCCCCTAGTGTTAACCCCTTCTTCCCTGCCAGTTCAATTTATACATTGTTCAGTACATTTTTTTTAGCACTGATCAATGTAATAATGTCACCGTTTCCCAAAAATTGTCATTTGGGGTCAGATTTGTCCGCCGCAATGTCGCAGATCACCATTACCAGTAAAAATATAAAAAAATAAAGGTCCATAAAAATATCCCATTGTTTGTAGACGCTATAACTTTAGCACAAACCAATCAATATACGCTTATTGCGATTTTTTACCAAAACTATGTAGCATATGGATATGTATTATAGCAAGAAGTAAAAAAGAATTTTTTTTTTTTTTCAAAATTGATAGTCTTTTTGTTTATAGCGCAAAAAATAAAAACAGGTGATCAAATACCACCAAAAGAAAGCTCTATTTGTGGGGAAAAAAAAGGACAAATTTTGTTTGGGTACGTCGTCGAACGACCGCGCAATGGTCAGGTAAAGCGTCGCAGTGCCGCATAACAAAAAATGGCCTGGTCATTAAGGGGGTAAATCTTTCCGGGGCTGAAGTGGTTAAGGGGGGGAAGTAAAGGCATGGAATTCCAATCAATGGGAATCACCCAAATACATTTCAGGATCCCAAAATCACAAACCAGAATACTAAACGACAAAAACTTCAGGTGAGCAATGAGCTGCATCCCACAGACACAACTGACTGCTTAAAACTACTAAACTGAAGTAGGCTTTCCACACATGACAGATTGCATTCAACTAGGAACAGAATCACTCATTTAGCAACCAAAATTGAATCCCATAAATATGTCTGGAACTTTTCATTCATTCAAAAAAACAAAACAAAAAAAAAAACACATTAATTGCAGGGACAATACAGAGCAATGAGCTTAATATGCAGGATGCAGCCATTGTTTACCTGAATACTCCTGCACAGCAAGTCTTCACTCTCCTGGCCACGTCTGTGCGTTACAGCCCCACAGACTTCAAAATCCTAACTCCCATAGGTTTTCACAGACTACCATGAAAAAATATCATGACTCACATTTCAGTTTATTTTGTTTCAATTTAAACTAGAACCCCCTTAATTGCATTTCTTAACAACAAAATAAAATGCTTTTCATTAGTTACCTTTGTGAGCTCTTCAAGCCTGCTACAACGTTTAGACGCAAACAGACTTGGATGTAAGTAATCACTGCCTTCATCATCATCATCATCGTCCTCCGAATCCTCGACTTTAACTGTGCTTACCACAGTTTCTAGAAAGACAGATTGAAATGGGTCATTATTGGTAGTAAATCATCAATGTTCTATTTAAATACAATATATTTGGAATCAAATCAATTAAATCTAGTGCAAAATTACAGGCAGGTTTTAAAAATGTGAAGCAACAACTTGATAATGCTGAAATAACTAGCTGTGCTAGGCTTTTTGGAAAATGATGCATTACAACTGTGAAAGGAGTATTACATACCGGCAACAAGTTAAAAAAAAAAAAAAACACAGGACGACACTCTGGCATCTTTCTGAAGAAGGGTTCTTTCACATCAGTTCAGGTACGTTTTTGTGAAGGCATTATGACAAGGCATTGTCCTAGGACTTTAACTGGTTCCATACCACTGAGGCACAGTTAGTGATCATTTTTTTTGGACCACAGCGATAATGATGAGGCACTTTATCACACTCTCAAAAGTATCTAATCTTATCAGTATCATCCAGTTAAAACAAAGGAAAGACACCACATGACTTCAGCATGTCCAATCATGCCGAGGTGTGGAGCAGCCAATCCTAGGAGAGCCGAGGGGAAAGTAGGGAGTGGAGATGTGAGGCTCTGTATGCTCGTGCATGCGATAAGGAAACTACCTGTCACTCACACAGCATAGGAATAAATGTCTCCTATTTAGCAATTAGTCGTTTTTTTCTTACTGAAAAAAGGATAAGAGGATTACTCAGAGCTGGATTAACTTTTCGTGGCAAGAGTGGGCACAGATGACATGACATCCTCTCCTGTACAAGCTAGAAGTGTTAGTAATTTTTTTTTTCGGGTTTACATCTACTTTAACCACTTCAGCCCTGGAAGGATTTCCAGCTTTAGGACCGGAGCCCTTTTTGCGATTCGGCGCTGCGTCGCTTTAACTGACAATTGCGCGGTCGTGCGGCGTTGTACCCAAACGAAATTTGCGTCCTTTTTTTCCCACAAATAGAGCTTTCTTTTGGTGGTATTTGATCACCTCTGCGTCATTTCTGATCGCCGCTATAAACAAAAGAACAGCGACAATTTTGCAAAAAAACCCAAATTTCTTACTTTTTGCTAAAATACAAATCCAAAAAAATATATATATAAAAAAACATTTTTTTTCACCGTTTTTGGCCGATTTATATTCTTCCTCATATTTGCGATTAAAAAAAACGCAATCTGCGTTTATTGATTGGTTTGCGTAAAAGTGGTCACGTTTACGGATGATGAGAATTCATTTTTGGAGTTTTTATTTTTTTTTTATTTTTTACTAGTAATGGCGGCGATCTGCGATTTTTAGCGGTACTGCGATATTTCAGCGGACATGGCGGAACATTTTGACACTTTTTTGGGACCATTGGCATTTATACAGCGATCAGTGCTATAAAAATGCACTGATTACTGTGTAAATGCCATTGGCAGTGAAGGGGTTAACCTGCAGGGGGCGCGCTAAGGGTTAAGTATGTTCCCTGGGCATGTTCTAATTGTATGGGGGCTTGCCTAGCTGGGGAAGGGAAGTGGTCACAGCCTTCATGTACAGGAAGGCTGTGATCACAGCCCTTCCCCCTCACACAGAGCGGAGGTCCGTGTTTACCGGGGGGGGGGCATCGCGGGTGGCCGGCGGCAATCGAAGCCGCCGCACCCGCTCCTTGGCCCCCCCCCGAATGAGCCACTTTGTCGCCGCCAATTGCCGATCAGCGGTCGGGAAGCGGTTAAAGTAGAGGTTGGCGGGAGGAATCACGGGTTGCAACACGGTTACAGGCATCTGACACTCCTGGAAGTGTGTTGGATGCAGAAGATTTTTTTAACCAGTTAACAACCGGCCCATAGACAAAAGACATCTGCAGGGCGGTTGCTTAACTCTGGGAGGACGTACATTGACGTCCTCCCAGAATCGCGCTTCCCACGTGCCCCCTAGGGCGCGCACACGGGAACATCTGACCGCAGGGGACCCGGCGCATCACGGATCACGGTGAATGGCTGCTGTGAGCGGCCTTTCACCACGTGATCGTTCCGTCAAATGATGGAGCGATCACATGTAAACAAGCTTCCGCCGGCTTTTCTCTCTCTCCGCACCAAATCGGTGCAGTGTGAGGGGAGAGAGGACGTGTGCAGCGATGTGTAGTGCCCACAGCGCTGCTAAGTGACAGTGGGGGGCAGGCTGCACCCCCCACCATCCATCCATCCTCACCCCATCCATGCTCAGCCACCCATCCATGCTCACCCACCCAGCTGTGCTCAGTCATCCCCATCCGTGCTCATCCATCCCCATCCGTGCTCATCCATCCCCATTCGTGCCACTACAGTGCCCATCCGTGCCACTAAAGCCCCCACCCGTGCCACCACAGTGCCTCACAATAGTGTAAAAGGTAGTCAAATTAGATTTGAAATGTATGCCCCTAGAACACCCGATGGTGCTCCCTGCAGGTTGGGCCTCTGTATGTGGTCAGGCTGTGTAAATGTGTCACACATGTGGTATCGCCATACTTGGGAGGAGTAGCAGAATATTTTGTGGGGTGTCATTTTTTCTATGTACATACTGAGTGGTAGAAATATTGTACAAATGGACAACTGTGTTGAAAATGCTTTTTTTGTTTTTTTTTATTTTCATTTTCTTTCCACATTTTCCAAAAACATGTGGAAAAAATGACATGTTCAAAAGACTCATTATGCCTCCTAGAATATATGTTGGGGTGTTTACTTTCCAAAATGGGGTCGTTTTTTGGGCGTTTCCATTGTCCTGGTGCTCCAGGACCTTCAAAAGTGCAAGAGGTAGTCAACAAATTATATGCGTAATTTATGCTCCTAGATCGCCTGAAGGTGCTCCCTGCATGTTGGGCTTCTGTATGTGGCCAGGCTGTGTAAAAGTCTCACATAGGTGGTATCGCCATACTCAGGAGGAGTAGTAGAATGTGTTTTGGGGTGTAATTTGTGGTATGCACATGCTGGGTGTGAGAAATAACCTGTTAACATATGACAATTTTGTGAAAAAAAAAAAAAAAACGAAAAAAAAAAATCTTCATATTGCAAATTGTGGGAAAAAAATTACAACTTCAAAAACCTCTTACTAAATACCTTGGAATATCTACTTTCCAAAAAGGGGTAATTTGGGGGGTATTTGTACTTTCCTGGCTTGTTAGGGTCTCAAGAAATGATAGGCCATCAGAACATCAGGTGTGTTCAATATTCAGTGATTGGCACCATAGTTTGTAGACTCTATAACCTTCACAAAGACCAAATAATATACACGAATTTGTTTTTTTTTACCAAAGACATGTAGCAGTATACATTTTGGCCAAAATTTATGAAGAGTGATTTACTAAATTTGCAAAATCTTATAACAGAAACTAAGAAAAATTCATTTTTTACAAAATTTTTCGGTCTTTTTATAATTATAGCGCAAAAAATAAAAAAAACCCAGCGGTGAATAGATACCACCAAAAGAAAGCTCTATTTGCGTGAAAAAAAAAGGACGCAAATTTCATATGGGTAAAGTGTTGCATGACTGAGTAATTGTCATTCAAAATGTGAGAGCGCTGAAAATTGGTCTGGTTGTTAAGGGGGTTTAAGTGCCCAGTGGTCAAGTAGTTAATAGAGTTAGAGCGCAAGTTGAAAGCAGAGGTAGGCAAGTTTTCAGTTTTCTTTTACAAACTGGACTTTGTTTCATGTTTTCCAGAAGCAACAGTACCTTTAAGTCAGAATTAGGTCAATTCCTAAATCTCATGCTTTTTCCAGTCTGATTATTGAAACCAGTGGGTCAACAAGACAGTCAAGCAATTAGCATTTTCAGAACAATTGCAGCCTCTGTTTTTTCTTGCTTTTTGCTTTCTCTTAAAACATAGAATGTCCCATTTTGCTGCATTTAAAGTGGTTGTCAACTCGTGACAACCACTTTAACCTACAGGTAAGCCTATAATAAGGCTTACCTGTAGGTGCCCTGCATATCTCCTAAACCTGCACGGTTCAGGAGATATACAGTGTACTGCTGATGCCGACGTCATTCGGCACATGCGCAGTGAAGAAACGGCTGCTCCTTCACTGTGATCGTGCCGTGACTGGCGGCTCCCGTGTGCATGCGCAGGAGTGATGTCACGTGACTCCCGCCAGTCACAGAGCCGGAGTCACAATCCCAGAAAGAAGAGGGTCTGAAGATGGATGCTGCTTGCACAGGGGACATCGCAGGCTTCGTTTGCAGGTAAGTGACACATAATGGGCTACCATGCGATGCATAGTAGCCCATTATGCTTCTACTTTGCAGGGGAATATTGAGGAAGTAAACCCCATCAGTGTTTACTTCCTCCTTAAACTCTTTTCATTCCCCTATACAATGCACTGGCAATGCAATAAGAACCCCGATCGAAGAGACAGTAAATTCATCTCAAGAATCAGCTTTCCCAGACAGTAACTAAAAGCATCCTTTCTTATGGACATATTACATGTTACCAGTCAGAGACCTATTTAACCACTTCAATGCTGGGCACTTAAACCCCCTCCCTTCCCGGACCAATTTTCAGCTTTCAGCGCTGTTGCAGTTTGAATGACAATTGCGCGGTCATGCAACACTGTACCCAAATGAAATTTTTTTAATTTTTTTCACACAAATAGAGCTTTCTTTTGGTGGTATTTAATCACCCTTGGGTTTTTTATTTTTTGCGCTACAAATTAAAAAAGACCGAAAATTTTCAAAAACAATGCATTTTTCTTCGTTTGTTATAAAATTTTGCAAATAAGCAATTTCTCTTCATAAATTTGGACCAAAAATTATATTGCTACATTTCTTTGGTAAAAATAACCCAAATCGGGGTTTATTTGGTGTTGGACAGTAGAGCTGCACAATTAATCATTAAAATCACGATCTCGATCCACCCCCCCCCCCCTGCGATCTCCATCAGGCATTACCGCGATTTTTAGTGCAGTTAATGGGGTCCGACTTGCGGGGCGACTCAGCGCGACTTGACTGTAATAACAGTCAATGCAAGTCGCCTGAAGTCTTTTCTTAGTCGGAGCGACCTGAGTCTCTGGGGCGACTGCCAAGTCTGGGCAAAGCCAAGTTCTGAAGTCATGCTGATAAAGACGCTAGAAGAGATACAATCTAATTACTTCAAAGGAATGAACTCCCGAGCATAGAAAATGTTAGTTTAACCATTTAAAGACTAAATCTTTTCTGATTTGCTGCTTACAAATAAAAATCCAGTATTTTGTGCTAGAAAATGACTTAGAACCCCCAAACATTATACATTTTTTTAGCAGAGACCCTACAGAAGATGGCGGTTGTTGCAATATTTTATGTCACACGGTATTTGCACAGCAGTCTTTCAAACACAATTATTTTTGAAAAATTACCCTTTCAAAAAACGAAACAGTGTTAGCCCAATTTTTTTGTACATGTAATGTTACGCCGCGAGTATCCTGATCTTTGTTCTAAGCAAAAAAAAATAAAAATAAAAAAATCGGGATACTCATTTTGGCCAGAATTGTGCAGCTATAGCGGACAGACAGATGTTTTGTGCACTGTGACAGATGTGATGGGGACAGAGGTTTCGGGGACTGTGACAGATGTGACGGGGACAGACAGATGTTTTGTGTATGGTGACATATGTGGCGGGGACAGACAGATGTTTTGGGGACTGTTTTATGGGGACAAGGGTATCAGTGGTGCTTGGTGCACTGTGTGGGGGGTGATCTGTGAAAGCTCTCAATATGAAATCATTTTCATACAGAGAGCTTGTCACATGGCTGCAGCTCCCCCCCCCCCCCCCAGCTCTCACTGAGCTCGGCGGGGGGAGAACTGACACAGACATATGTCTCTGTTTACATTGTGACGGCTGTGATTGGACACAACCGTCACATGATCGGGAGGGCCAATTACGGCGCCCATATCTCGATCTGTGCCTGGCTGGATCCTGTGATCATAATGATCACAGGATCGAGCCGTGGCCACACTGGGAGCACCCGTTCTGAAGGGCGTAAATGAACGTCATAACGGCGTGGCACCCACCCGGCCGTATATATACAGTGGCCGGGTGGGAGGTGGTTAAAAAGATCTTATACTGAATCTATTGTGATTTTTTTGAATATTCTAATCTATTATAAAAAAAAAAAAAAAAGTAGGATTTACGTAATAGGACATATTACACATTAATTACTATCTACTCAGCTAATGGCGCTCAATTCTTTTAGATACTCAACTACTTCAGCATTCACTGATGAAATACACCCATTGTTTACAGAACCTAAAGGACTCATCCCAGCATTTCACCCCTCATCAGACAGCTTAATGGAAGGTTTTAATTAGAAGAGACTCAAAAGCAAGCTTAAAGCCAGCTTCTGACGGACAGACCGACATACACATGGGCTAAATGTCGGCTTTTTTTTCTTTTTTTTTGAACCAGCTGTTGTCTCCTGACATTCGGGCCGTGCGTATGGGGCTTTAGCACACACCACTGATTATTTTTCGTACAACCAGCGGGCCGAACTAAAAAATTACTGAGGAGCTCGGTAGGAGATCCTGTACAAACAATACAAAGTTAGTACAGCAATCTCCCCCACTGAGCTATTGTGTACCGATATGGGGGTTGTGAGCATTGGCTGAGAGCACTGATCAGATGCTGTTCGGCAGACCTTTTTCAGTCATGCCCCTTCGACAGAAGCCAGACGTTCGGCCGGCTTCTGAAAAACCGGCTGCCGTACATATGAGCTGAATATTGGCCGGTCACTATTGAACTGGCTGATATTTAACCTGTGTGTATGGGGCTTTACATGGGCAAATTACTGTACAAAAGTTTTAGACAGGTGGTTTCAAAAACTTTTAATTGCTTATTTTTAGGTACAAAATGCAAAGTGAGAGAACAGAAGAAAAATCGAAATCAATATTTGGTGTGACAACCCTTTGGCTTCAAACCAGCATCAATTTTTACATTTGCACACTTTATACACTGCCCAAAGTCAGGGATTTTGTAGGATTAGAGTCAGGTGTATGATCAAATACACCATGCAGGTGCTAATGATCATACATTTGATATGTAGGTTGAAACAGTCATTAACTGAAACAAAAACATCTGTGTAAAGCCTCGTACACACGGTTCGACGGTTGTATACAACAGGTCGTACTCACGACCGTTGTATGCGAAATCGATCGTTCGTATGCGCGATTTGAACAGTCGAACATACGACGGTCGTACAAGGGAGTTGTATGAGCAGACTAGAAAACTTTGTCATACCAACAAGCGCTCCTACGACCGTGTATCGTGTGTACAGAGCAGTTGGTACAACAAAGTTGTATTGTGCAAAACACGCATGCTCAGAAGTCAGGAACGGCCGGATGCTAATTACATGCACCTGAACGTTCTTCCATGCTCGTACGATCGTGTAGTGCAGTCAGTATGCTACATACAACAGCCAACGTACGATTCGACACGGTCGTACGTGCGATCGTCGTCCCGTGTGTACGGGGCTTAAGAGGCTTAAAACTGGGTGAGGAACAGCCAAACTCTGCTACTAAGGTGAGGTTGTGGAAGACCGTTTTATGTCACAGGTCATACACCATGGCAAGACTGAGCACAGCATCAAGGCACAGGGTAGGATCAGGATGGTCTCCCAAGGAAAAGATTTTAAAGCAAACCGGGGTTGCAAGATATGCTGTTCAAGCTCTTTTGAAGAATCACAAAAAATGGGCAATGTTGAGGACCGTAGATACAGTGGTCGGCCAAGGAAACAATGCAGCAGATCAAAGACAACTCATACTTACTTCCCTTTGACATCGTAAGATGTCCAGCAGTGCCATCAGCACAGAACTGGTGGAAACCAGTGGGACCCAGGTAAGGTGTACTACTGTCTGGAGAAGTCTGGCCAGAACTGCACCCAAAAAGCCATACCTCTGACGTGGAAACAAGGCCAAGCGACTCAACTATGCACAAAAACATAGGAAACTGGGGTGCAGAAAAATGGCAGCAGGTGCTCAGGAACGAAGAGTCAAAATCTGAAATATTTGTCTGTAGCAGGAGGCAATGTATTTGCCAGGGGGGGCTGGAAAGCAGTACAATGAGTGTCAGCAGGCAACAGTAAAGCCTGGTGACGGTTTCTTGCAAGTTTGGGGCTGCATTTCTGCAAATGGAGTTGGAGATTTGTTCAGGATCAACATTGTCCTCAATGCTGAGAAACACAAGCAGATAATTATCCATCATGCCATACCAACAGGAAAGCATGCGATAGGCCCCAAATGTATTCTGCAACAGGATAACAACTCCAAACATACAGCCAAAGTCATTAAGAACTTTCTACAGTGTAAAGAACAAGGAGTCCTGGAAGTGATGGCTTGGCCCCTACACAGGCGCTAATCTTAACACCATTCTATATGTCTGGGGTTACATGATGAGACGGAGACAGGAAGATTTATGGCAGCCTACATCCATAGATCTGTGGTTAGTTCTCCAAGATGTTTGGAACAACCTACCTGCCGAGTTCTTTCAAAAACTGTGCGCAAGTGTATCTAGAACTGATGGCAAGGGTGGTGACACCAAATACTCATTTGATTTGGATTTCTGTTCTGCTTATTTACTTTTCATTTTGTTAATTGACAAAAACAAGCTACAAACACTTTTTATTTTTGAAAGCATTTTTACTTTACAGCATTTTTTTTTACACCTGCCTAAAAGTTTTGCACAGTAGTGTGTGTGTGTTCATATACACACACACACACACACAGTATCTCACAAAAGTGAGTACACCCCTCACATTTTTGAAAATATTTTATTCTATCTTTTCATGTGACAACACTGAAGAAATGACACTTTGCTACAATGTAAAGTAGTGAGTGCTCCGCCTGTATAACAGTGTAAATTTGCTGTCCCCTCAAAATAACTCAACTTACAGCCATTAATGTCTAACCCACTGGCAACAAAAGCGAGTACACCCCCCTAAGTGAAATGTTCAAATTGGGCCCAAAATGTCAATCTTTTTTGTGGCCACCATTATTTTACAGCACTATCTTTACCCCTTTGGGCAGCTCTACTTAACCACTTGCCCACTGGGACCTTAAATCCCCTTAAAAGAGGGAGTAAACCCGGATGGGGTTTACTTCCTCTATATTTCCCTGCAAAGTAAAAGCATAATGGCCTACTATGCATTGCATAGTAGGCCATTATGTGTCACTTATCCGCAAACAAAGCCTGTGATGTTCCCTGTGCAGGCAGCGTCCATCTTCAGCCCCTCTTCCTCCAGGGGCCGCGATCTCCAGAGTCGCAGGAGCCACCACCAGACACGGCACAGTGGGCTGCTTCTTCACTGTGCATGTGGCGAATGACGTTGGCAATGACAGTACATTGTATATCTCCTAAACTGTGCAGGTATAGGAGATATCCAGGGCACCTACAGATAAGCCTTATTATATGCTTACCTGTAGGTTAAAGTGGTTGTCGCGGGTTAACAACCACTTTAATAACCAGACCATTTTTCAGCTTTCAGTGCTCTCACATTTTGAATGACAATTACTCAGTCATAGTACACTGTACCCAAATTACATTTTTGTCCTTTTTTCACACAAATAGAGCTTTCTTTTGGTGGTATTTAATCACCGCTGGGTTTTTTATTTTGTGCGCTACGAAAAAAGACCGAAAATTTTGTAAAAAAAATGAATTTTTCTTAATTTCTGTTATTTTGCAAATTAGTAATTTTTCTTCATAAATATTGGCCAAAATGTATACTGCTACATATCTTTGGTAAAAATAACCCAAATCAGTGTGTATTATTTGGTTTGTGTGAAAGTTATAGAGTCTACAAGCTATGGTACCATTGAAAATTGATCACGCCTGATGTACCGACGGCCTCTCACATTTCATGAGATAGCAACAAGCCAGGAAAGTAAAACTAGACCCCAAATTACCCCTTTTTGGAAAGCAGACATTCCAAGGTATTTAGTAAGAGGCAGTGTGAGTTTTTTGAAGTTTTCCCACAATTCTTTTGCAAAAATGAAGATTTTTTTCACAAAAATTGTCATATTAACAGGTTATTTCTCACACACAGCATATGTATACCACAAATTACACCCCAAAATACATTCTAATACTTATCCTGAGTATGGCGATACCATATGTGTGAGCCTGGCCACATACAGAGCCTCAACATGCAGGGAGCACCATCAGGCGTTCTAGGGACATAGGACCAGGACAATGAAAAAACCCAAAAAATAAGCCCATTTCAGGAAGTAAACACCCCATATATTCTAGGAGGCATAATGAGTCTTTTGAAGAGGTCATTTTTTCTCCACAAGTTTTTGGAAAATGTGGAAAGAAGATGAAAACTCCTTTCTTTTTTTTTTTTACACAAAGTTGTCCATTTATACAATATTTCTAACACTACACATACATAGCAAAAATAACACCCCAAAATACATTCTGCTACTCGTCCTGAGTATGGCGATATCACGTGTGAGACTTTTACACATCCTGTCCACATACAGAGGCCCAACATGCAGGGAGCATCATCAGGTGTTCTAGGGGCATACATTTCAAAACTATTTTGACTACCTACTACACTTTTGTGAGACACTGTAGTGGCACTGATGGGCACTGTAGTGGCATGGATGAGAACTGATGTGTCATGAATGAGCATGAATGAGGCATGAATGAGCCATGGACGGGGATGGATCAGCATGAATGAGCCATGGACGGGGATGGATCAGCATGAATGAGCCATGGACGGGGATCCATGAATATCGATGGCTGAGCACGGATGGCGATGGCTGAGCACGGATGGCGATGGCTGAGCACGGATGCCGATGGCTGAGCACGGATGCCGATGGCTGAGCACGGATGCCGATGGCTGAGCACGGATGCCGATGGCTGAGCACGGATGGCGATGGCTGAGCACGGATGGCGATGGCTGAGCACGGATGGCGATGGCTGAGCACGGATGCCGATGGCTGAGCACGGATGCCGATGGCTGAGCACGGATGGATAAGTGCAGGAACTGGCACAGAGCAGCACTGTGGGCACTACAGATCCTGCCCACAATGCTGCTGCACCCGATCTCTCCCCTCTCCTCTCGCACTGTACTGATCGGTACGGAGAGAGGAGAGATAAGCCAGGCATGTGCCGGCTTATTTACATCAGATCGCTCCGTCATTTTACGGAGCGATCACGTAGTAAAGGGCCGCTATCATTAACCCTTTATCGTGATCCGAAGGACTGGGCGGTCACGGATATTCCCGGGTGCGCGAGATTCTGGGAGGACGCCATTATACGCCCTCCCAGAGTTAACACACCGCGATGTAGCCATCATTTGACTATGGCCCGGTTGTTAAGTGGTTAAAGTACAACTAGATTGTAAGCTCTAACGAGCAGGGCCCTCTGATTCCTCCTGTATTGAATTGTATTGTAATTGTACTGTATGCCCTAATATTGTAAAGCGCTGCGCAAACTGTCGGCGCTATATAAATCCTGTATAATAAAAATAATAAAGGCAACATTTTTTTTTTTAATTTTGGATAGAGTGCACAGGGATTAAAACACCTGTCAAATTTTATTGCTGTCTGTAGCCATTAAGGATATTCACCCTATTTACTATTATCATGAAAAGTGAAAGTAAAAGAAATCCTACATTTTGGGTTCTCCCCAGAAAAGCAATAAAGGGAAAATATTCCAATGGGGGCACTAGTTCCCTAAGGAATTTCCTCAATTTGCAGGGATTTCCTCTCACTTCCTGTTTGACTATGGGAGATGAAATGAAGGGAGATCTCCACAATGGAACACAGATGGTGAAAAAAAGAAATCTGACGGGTTATAAACTTCCCTTGTCCATCAAAAATGAAAATTTAAAAAATGTGCCTATACTTCTACTTTAAGCATTAGTTTTCATAATCCATTCTACTGTTACATTTGAAGGGCAATTCCAATTTTACAAAAAATGTAAGCCTTCATGGTGTTCTATATAGCTTAAAAGTGTATGCATCCGTACACTGACAGGCATGGACAGCAGAAGATTATCATTATTATTATTATGATTGCAGCAGGAGTAGAGGGTGGAGAGGGTGTTGGGAATGGATTTCTACATTTTTGGTTGAAAGGTGGAATTATTCTATATTCATCAAAAACTTCATAAACACCCAATTTAAAAGAGTACAATGCAGGACTACATTTCACCAAAACAAATACCCATGAAACAGATTTCTGAGGGACGGAAAAAAAAGAATCATACTTTTCTGTTCTTCATTTGTTTTTTCTGCCAGCATAGTGTAGCGTCCCTCCTTCATGGCCCTCAGTATGTGCTTATAGTAGGGGTTGAGGTAGTGGTCAAAACGTAAGAAGTCAAACTGAGAATTTCGGGCTTGCTTTGCCTTTAGCATGATTTCAAACTGAGCACCCTGCTTGCAGACAAAATTTGCGGTGCGTTCGATGATGGCGTGCATTTTTGCTGTAGGTGGCTGTTTGAAAGAGACAGAGAATTTTGTCAACAAGTAGTCAGCTTAATAATAATGTATAAAAACATGTTATTAAAGGGGACTTAGCCCGGGATATATTCTTAAAGTTACATGTACACATGCTAAACTCCAGGGGCAACACTAGCAGGTAGGTAATTTATTGTTTCTCAAACAGATCACATTACAAATGCATTCATCTTTCTTCGCCCTAGAAGACAGGTGTCATATTTGTTGAGACAGCACCCAGAGTTTACAATCTACAATCCTTCCCTCATAACTAGGGCCAGACAATTCCCAGTTTCCAAGGCAATATGGCAACTGAAAAAAATCTCTGGCACCTGTGTCCTGTTTTTCTGCTGCCTGGAAAAGAATACCACTCGGGTAGAAGCCCACACAGAGTCAGGATGTGTATGTGGCTAGGGGAAGCTGGCTCTCTCCCATGTCAGATCCTTGAGGGTAATGTACTGACCACATATAGCAACAGGATGGAGATGAAGGGGTTAATGTTCTGATGTGCCGGATAAGAGATTCAAGGGGTTAATATACAGGTCAACAGGGAGCATGGACTAGTATTGTAGGACAGGGGGCAGCATAAAAGGGTTAAAAATGATCTCTGGCTCAGATTGAATTAAATCTGCACCTGCTGACCCATTCATTCTTTCCCCATTCACAAGTATTCAATCTCTCTCCTACCCTAGTGTAAGGGGAAAGGGAGGGATTAACAACACTGTAGACAGAA
The DNA here is from genome assembly GCA_018402905.1 of Glandirana rugosa. Classification (NCBI taxonomy): domain Eukaryota; kingdom Metazoa; phylum Chordata; class Amphibia; order Anura; family Ranidae; genus Glandirana; species Glandirana rugosa. Next base: position 136,630 of record BLSH010070966.1, on the reverse strand, counting down.
GCATATGATTGCTGCAATAACCAGTCACAGTAATTACATGGTACCCAGCCCCTTGGATCGGCTCTGTACAGCGTCTGTGTACAGAGCCATCCAATAACAGCTCAGTACACAGTGATTACTGGGAAGATTGGCCTCCCAAAAGCCATTTATCCAGTGCCATTTATAATCAACACTGGGTAAATATAGGGCTGCTGATCCATCATAACCCACTTGGACAACAGGGAGACTTGAAGTGCGAGAAATAAATCTCCAAAAGGTCAAATACTTCCTAAGTTAAGGGATAAAGGTGCCTGTTCCCACCTCCTAAGCCTCACTACTTGTTTGATGAAATGCGAATTTCAGTAATGGGTCATAAGTAAAAAAACAATGAGATGAGAAATAGCCCCTGACTGAAATATGCATGTCAATGCACCCAAGCATTCCTAGGTCCGGGTGCTGAGTGTAAAAATGGGCCCGACATGTGGGCAACTGCAAATGCCGGCTATGCACGATCCTTCTAACTACACAAATATTTTGCACTTAAAGTTTACTTAAAGTGGTTGTCAAGTCCGCATGCTCATTATGAAATACCTACCTTGGAACGAAGCTGTTGCAGCGGGCTCGGTACACCGATGTGACCGGCAATATGCTGTTTCCGGGTCCACGGCTCCATCCAATCACAGGGCAGGTCCCAGCGCTGTGATTGGCAGAGCCGTGCTGTCGCCACTCCCGCACATGCGCCCAGGAGCCGTCATTCACAGCACGTCTACAGAAGAAATGGCACCCGGGGGCAGTTTCTTCAGTACAGGTTTAGGAGATATTCCCGGGACCTACAGGTAAGCCTTATTGTAGGCTTACCTGTAGTTTAAAGTGGTTGTCATGAGTTGACAACACCACTTTAATGAACTGCACATTATTTCCTGTTCATGTTTAATGCCCTTAAAAAAATAACCTAAGGGCTTATTCACACATGTATCTATACTAGGGATACACTAGTATGATTGGTGCAGCAGTGCGGGAAGTTACAGTCTCCCTGTGTGGCTTTCAATAAAGCAGCTGACAGCCACTTCTCTCCCCTCCACGGCTTTCAGCTGCTTTATTGAAAGCCACACAGGGAGATCGGTGATTGTAAGTCCCACCGCCGATCATTCCCAACTGTCCCCCGTATCCTCCTGCGGTCCCCCTATGTGTCCTCCTCTGTGCTCCTCCGCCCCCCTGTCCCAGATCTTTCAGGATGGAGAGCAAAAGAAGGAGCCGATACATATGTAATTTACCGACTCTTTTCTTTCCTTTTCTGAATGGACAGAGTCAGTGACTCTGTCCATTCATAACTAAGCAATGCCGCTGTCTCCTGTCCATTCATCTTCAGTGCAGCAAAGGCTGCAGAGAAAGGGACTGGGGAATCGGTGTCCTCAGTCCTTTTCAGTCTCAAAAGGGAGATTTCAGGGGTCTGTTTAGAACCCCGACATCTCACCAAGGCCCCCTACCCCCCAATAGGGTTGATAAAAAAAAAAAAAAAACAGACGAAAGGAAACACTGTAATAAATAAATATTTAAAATTAAAATTGTAAAAGTAATAAAAAATAAAATTTAAACACTGCCCCCCCCCCCCCACAGTTCACGCCTCATCAGTGCCACTGTCACAGAACATTAAAAAAGTATCAGTACTTAACCACTTCACGCAAAAGCGCCGTATATAAACGGAGAAGAGAAATGTCGGGGCATAGCCTGCAGCTACAGGTTATACCCCAGTACCGTTTTTTAGAGCGGGCGGTCGGCTATCTGGTGATAATGGGCGATCCGGCTCTGAAGCCGCTCGCCTGTTATCACAGGCAGCAGGAGGGGACAACCCCCTCCCGCGGCTGTGTGGAGTGCCGATAGAAGTTGGAATCGGCTCCGATCGGGTCTCCTTCGTGCATTTCTGCAAGCGACGCCACATCACTTCCAGTTTACTCAGCGGCCAATGGTGCCGATTTAAAAAAATGGCGTTTATAAGACTGCTGCACACATATGGTACAACAAAAAAAAAATGTAATGTTTAGGGGTTCTAAGTCATTTTCTAGCAAAAATACTGAATTTAACTTGTAAACAAGTGTCAAAAATGGCTTCAGGGCTCAAGTGGTTAAAGTGGTATCGGCGCAACCCTAATCAATACCATGTGTTAAAGCTGCAAGTATTCAGCCTCATAACTGCCCTTCAATGCCTACCATGAATATTACAATGGGCCACACAGTGCTGTTCACACAGGAATGGTAGCATTGCGTTGTGTCAAAAATTAAGCAGCATGTCGCTTTTATGAGGCATTGATGCATGTCAGCCACTTCCACTGATTTCAATGGCAATGCTCAAACTGCAGCACATATTGATTGCATTTATGGCGTATTACTGAAGCATTTGTTAGCTGGGTGCTGGGGAGAGGCAGTGGTTCATGTGTCCCAGATTGCACTGGGAAATAAGAACTAGGACAGAGCAGCTCTATCCACTTCCTGTTTGTACAAAGCAGCCACTCGGTAACACCATTTACGTGTGCAAACAAAATTATCAAGCCAGCCAGCAATAATGACAGTGCCAGGTGAGAGCTGAGACATTGACCATTATGGTCAGTGGCAAAGCTTTTTGTTTCAGCAAAGTTGAGCTGGACCAAGCCAAGTGTCAGAGATCAAAGTATACAAATCAATCTTGCAGAAAATTCACAAAAAGATTGAAAAACACCTCAAATGCTATAGGCACGTTAATGAGAATTACGTTATTCTTCAAAATCCCGCATCAACAAGCCCCAACTTCCACTGAATCAAAAGTAACCAAAAATGGTTTCATGCATTTAGATACCACAATGCTACTATCACAGCGCAAAATGATATATTTAACAAATGAGCATGCCTCCTTGAATTTACCAGGAGAAACCAAAGCAGGGGATAACAGGAGACATTGAACCACCAAAATTCCACAAACATCCCAGCATAAAATAATCATATTTTAATCTTACCAGTTCTACATCGGATGGCACATTCAACCCTTCAGGAGCAATAAAAGGCTCTTCATTATCTTCAAGATCACTTGAATCTAAAAATATGTAACAATTTGCATTAAAATGATAATACTGGCATTGCTTAAGGAAACTAAAAAACTACTACGGCCTCATGCACACTGGACGTTTTTACAGCTGCTGTTTTTGGCTTTAGGTGTCTTTCTGCAGCCAGTAAACTCCCCAGCATGTTATCCTATTAGCAGGAATACACGGTTAGAAAATTGGCCGATCCCTCGACTGCCGACCAACGAAACAGCGGTTGGTGGTCAAAAACATTGCAGGAATACACAGGTAGAAAATCAGCCGACCGCTCGACCACCAAGAGGTCGGTGGTCGAAAACGTTCCGCTCAAGCTTGATATGTTCAAGAGATTTTTTTTCACACCAACGCATAGAATATCATGCGTTCGCAAATGATACGACACAAATTTTTGTTTTTTTTTTCATTCACAATATCAATATCGGGTATTACTTGCTGGGCATCAATGGTCAGAATATTGGCCAATCGTTCGCAGAATGGAAATTTTCGGCCGATATTCTTATTGTGTATTCCTGCCATGTGTCCATGAACATGTTTTTTGGCAGGGGCGTTTTTTTTTTTTTTTGCTGGGAAAAAAAAAAACCCATAATTAGTGGGTTTTAAGAGGGATTTTTCAGCTGTAAAAATGTTCTAACTCTGATAAAAGCTTAAAAACGTGGCTATTCTTCGTTTGTCATAATTTTTGAGGGAGTATAGTTTTTTTTTTTTTAGCAAAAATTACTCTACAGCTAGCGCTACTGGCATTTTTAGAATGTCCAGTGTGCATGAGGCCCAACAATCAATGCTCTTGAAAAATAAAAATTAAACTCTTAAAGTGTTACTAAACCCAGGAGCCTGCATTCACTATATCTGGTCTCCCACAGTACACAGAACACGGGAATGCAATCATTTTAGTAAATATAAACTGCTAAATACCTTTTCTCATTGGCAGTTATAGCAATCTTATGACTTATATCAGTGTCTACCTGAGCACTGGCTATAGCTTGTAGGAGTTTTCATTCTCCTCTGACTGTCCTATGAGGCTTATGACCCCTGATTGGCCCTGTGCTGATCACATGCACCTTCCCAAAAAAAAAAAAAAACTATCAATACACACCAAACTAAGCATGTGCAGGGTGCCCCAAGGCTCTGTGTTATTGGCAGATGGATTGGGGACAGTAAAAGAAGGGGAGGATTAGAGAAGACAGTATCAAACAGTCTTTTTACACAATGCAGAGGATTAACCCCTTAGGTTCCACAGTAAGTATATATAGCATATACACAGGCTGATTTTACTGTTATGGGTTTAGTAATTCTTTAAATCAAAGCTAAATTTGAATGTAAAACTATGCATTTCAAAAGTATAATAAAACATTGTATTAACCGCTTGCCGACCGCTGATCGGCAATTGACGGCGACAAGGTGGCTCGTGAGCGCAAATCGCCGTCATACGACGGCGGCCGCGCTCACGAGCCTAGTGAGCGCGCGCCGCCAGAGGCGCGCCCGCGCGCTCACTGTTTTTGGGGAGGGCCAGGGAGCGAGTGCGGCGGCTTCGATTGCCGCCGGCTACCCGCGATGGCCCCCCCGGAGCGAAGGAGCGGAGGTCCGTGTATGTAAACACGGACCTCCGCTCTCCAGGCACAAATGTATGTGCCTGGAGGCGAGGAAGCGAGGCCCCCCCGGTAGCGCCCATCGGCCGCCGTTAGCTTCGGCGGCGTGAGCGAGGGACCGGGAGGGGTTTTTGTCACTCGCGCGCCCGCGCGGAGACCGCCGCGCGCGAGTGATCCGAGCACTCGCGCCGGCGGCAGCATACTGCCGCTAAACGCGAGTGCTCGGTGGAACAGCGGCAGTTAACGGCTAGTCGCCAGCCGTTCGCCAATTATGTTACAAAATAATATGAAAACTTTACGTATCAAAATGTAAGTTTAAATCGAAACTAAATTTCTTAATGA
>BLSH010070966.1:118480-130633 GCA_018402905.1 Glandirana rugosa | reverse complement strand
TTTACGGATGATGAGAATTCATTTCTGGGGTTTTAATTTTTTTTAAATTTTTTACTAGTAATGGCGGCGATCTGCGATTTTTAGCGGTACTGCGATATTGCAGCGGACATGTCGGACATTTTTGACACTTTTTTGGGACCAATGACATTTATTCAGCGATCAGAAATTTAAATGTCCACTGATTACTGTATAAATGTCATTGGCAGTGAAGGGGTTAACCTGGGGGGGGAGCTAGGGGTTAACTGTGTTCCCTGGGTGTGTTCTTACTGTGGGGGGGTTGGGCTAACATGGGCATGAGAGATCTAACTGATCCCAGTGACAGGGATCAGTAGATCTCTCATGCCCCACTGACAGGGCGGGGAACCGCCGTGTTTACATCGGCGGTTCCCCTTCTTTTCCCTGTAGCCGCTCATCGCGGCTCGCCGGCGGACACACTCCTCCTGGTGGCCAAAATGCGAATCGCCGTATATTTACGGCGATTCGCGCCCAGCTCCCCGACTGCCGCCGTGAAAAGACGGCGCGCGGTCGGGAAGCAGTTAAATAGATGCAGAGAAGAGAATACAGCAAATAAACAGATACAACTTATGAAGGAGGATTTGTTTCATCTCTGTATCACCTGAGGCCAATCTCTTCACAGCGTATATGTAAGCGTTTACAATCACTTTAAGTAATGTAGATTTTCCATGGCCTGAGAATTGCCTGCAACGCAGCAACTCAGAACTACCTCAAGGACCAACGCCCAAATTTAAACTGCAAAAGGCGATGCCCCCTGCAAGACAGGGGAAGCTGTCAACGACTGAGTGAAGGCCAAAGAGACTCAACCAGATGCTCAAGACCAGGACAGAAGAGGAGATCACCACCAAGCAGAATGACTCAACCCAAAAGGAACATAACCAGCAAGAGGCTGTGAAATCAAAAACCCACGAAAACAGGGGGAGTAAAATAGCTACCTGCTAAGGAACCAATTGACTTAAATGTGATGTGGTCAAGGAGGAAAAAAAAAAAAAAAAACACACACTGGGACAAATTCCCAGGAGAACAAGCCTGAGTGAATCTTGGGCAAAAAAAAAAAAAATAATAAAAAACAGGTGCATATGAAAAGACCCAAAGCCTTACCTTCCAACCCTTAGGATTCAGGGAAGAAAATTTCCATATTAACCACCAAGGACGTCATATGACATCCTTGACTTTGAGTGGCGATATCTGAATGGTGCCTGCAGCGGCAGGCACCATTCAGATACCGTTTTTTTCTTCAGGCGATTCTGAACAAGATAAAAGTGGTCTTAGCGGCGGATTCGCTGCGAGATTACTTTTATCAGCGGCGGGAGAGGTGCCCCCCTCCTGTTTTTTTTTAAAAGAACAGTGTAAAAATAAAAAAGTCAAAAGCAAAATAAATAATTAAAAAATAAACAAAAAAAGGTGGTGTGTTTCTGATGCCTGATATAGGATTCTGTATGACCTGCTGAGGATTTCAGGAGGCTGGAGGTGTCCAAGTCACTTGAAGGCAGGCAGTGGAAAGAGACCAGAAATCCATCTATATGGTGCTTCAAAAGCAGAACAAAAGCGGGATGATCCTTTCTCCAGGCTGAATGACAGGAAAGATTGGATAGCACTTTACCCAGTAGAGCTTAACGATTCTGGCTAAAATGAGAATCAATTTTTTTTCTTACAATAAAGATCACGATTCTCGCAGCGCAACATCATCTTTCACATTATACCAAAAAATTGGGCTAACTTTACGGTTTCCTTTTTTTAAATTAATTTTAGTGGGTTTTTTTCCCAAAAAATTGCATTTGAAAGACCGCTGCGCAAATACCGTGTGACAAAATATTGCACCAACCGCCAGTTTATTATCTAGGGTCTCTGCTAAAAATATATATAGTGCATTATAGAGCTGCACGATTCTGGCCAAAATGAGAATCACGATTATTTTGCTTAGAATAAAGATCACGATTCTCTCACGATTCTCACGGCATAACATTTTACATATATGAAAAAATTGGGCTAACAGCACGGTTTTTTTTTTTGAAAGGGTAATTATTCCAAAAAAATTGCGTTTGAAAGACTGCTGCGCAAATACCGTGTGACATAAAATATTGCAACAACCGCCATCTTATTCTCTAGGGTCTCTGCTAAAAAAAAAAATATATAATGTTTGGGGGTTCCAAGTCATTTTCTAGCAAAAAATACTGGATTTTTATTTGTAAGCAGCAAATCAGAAAAGATTTAGTCTTTAAATGGTTAAACTAAACATCTTCTATACACGGGAGTTCATTCCTTTGAAGTAATTACATTGTATCTTTCTAGCTTCTTTTATCAACAGTGACCTCAGAACTTGGCTCTCTGCCCAGAGACTCAAGTTGCTCCGACTTAGAAAAGACTTCAGGCGACTTGCATTGAGTTTTATTACAGTCAAGTCGTGCTGAGTCGCCCCACAAGACAGACTCCATTAACTGCACTGAAAATCGCGGTAATGCCTGATGGAGATCACAGGGGATGAATCGAGATCACACTTATTAGGATTAATTGTGCAGCGCTAGTGCATTAGTTCAAAAAGTGCTGTAAATAATAATAGTCTCTATGTAAATCAGGCAATTGTGATGGTGAATTCATCAAATGCAATATTGATTGGCAAAAACATAGTTGATGAAAAAAATGCAAAAAGTGCTGTAAATATTAACCAATGTGAATCAAACTTGTACTATTGATAAATTAATGCCATGACAATTAGCAAAAAAAGTTAATCGGAAATCAAACAAAAAAAGGAGTCCATAACCGTGTTTTTTGAAAGTGCCGAAGTGCAGTATAAACTTTCAAGATGTGCTTCACCACAAAACGTTTGTCAGGGGTTTGCACTTACCAAAATGCAGATTGTTTAAGCCCACGATCAAATGGAATAGACCAGCCAGGGATCAGGATAATCCAACCATCAGAAAGGATTGCTGTTACACCAACTCTCCTCCCACAGAGGATTAGACCATTATGTTGGAGACACAAACGAAAGCTTGCATAGTGTAACACCGTTTATTGGCTTCACCGCTGTGAATGCCCAAACCAGATAACCGGAAGTGACGTCGGGTGATAAGGCGTGGCTTCAATGCACTACGTGTTAGGGCAGGGGTAGGGAACGTGCGGCTCTCCAGCTGTTGTAGAACTACATTTCCCATGAGGCATTGCAATGCTTATGGATACAATTACTCCCAGAAGCATAATGGGAAATGTAGTCCTACAACAGCTGGAGAGCCGCAGGTTCCCTACCCCTGCGTTAGGGGAACACGTCATCAGGAGGTACTTCCACTTCAACTATGTTTTTGCCAATCAATATTGCATTTACAGCACTTTTTGAACTAATGCACTCTATGTTAGAAGTTATGCGCCAAATACTCTAATTTTTTTGTATGGTATTTTCACTTGAGTATTCACTTAAGAGTGGGCTGCACTACCGCACTATATTAATTAATTGTTTTGAGGCGCCGTATCTGTTTTTTATACAGCACAAGTAAATATATATATATATATATATATATATAATATATTTCTGGGGGTCCTAAGTAATATTCTAGCAGAAAATACTATTATTAACTTGTAAGCAACAAATGTCAGAAAAAGATTAGGTCTTTAAGTGGTTAAATTGTCTTCAATTACCAGACTGAAGTTCTTCCCTTTGATCTATTCTAAAAAGGACAAAATGTTATAATGTATCTCTGTCTTCTCGATCTCCTAGCGCTAAGGAATGTTAAACATTCTCTATGCACGGTTTACTTAGAATCGAGGAAATGTCTGGTGTAGATTGTGAGGGGGGTTGGGTCGAGATCGCGATCTTTTAACGATTAATCGTGCAGCTCTACTACCCAGCAGATGATATCAGCACTTAGGCTCAAAACTCAAAAAGTTCAAACTAGTGCAACTTGAGTTGTACAGATTCACATGACAATAGAAATTTCATTGTTTTCAATGTCTGTTGACATCAATACAGAGCGATTTTGTAAAAGGTTCCTGTACTAATTTAGTACAATTTCAGCACAATTTGGGTTTCATGGAATACGCAAACCACTTTAAAAGTAGCATCAAAGTATCATTCAAGTTGTACCACATGATTGCACTGATCACACTGGATCGCAGAAACACATAGTATCAGCCTTAACCCTTACAAAAGTAAAACCAGCAGTAATCGGAAATTTCAAAACATTCCCAATGGTCCAACAATGAGGTAGTTCTTGATGCTGCAACCAAACCGGACTTAATCACTAGGCAAGTCTTCAGAGACCGGGTCACACGGGTCACACTGGTGACTACATCATGTTCTGGAACTGAAAAGCACTAGTCATATATCCTTAGTTACCCAGCAACTGAAACAGAATGGCCAGCTGTGAATGTGCTCTAATGCAGCTGCTAGAGACCATGGCTTACCTCTATTACAAGCATTGTTGTTCAATTACACAGAGTAATATGGACTGCAGCATTGCATCAAAGCTATTTGTTGAGGATTACAAAAAAAAAAAGGAATAAGAAAATCTAACTTTAAATGTAAATGTGTTTCAGGTGATTTGCCAGGCTAAGAGTGATAGATTGAACATAGAGATCATCATAATAAAGATTGGGATTACCATTATTCGCTGGGGCACTCATCCTGAGCTTGGTACAAGCACCAAGCTGTAAGGAAAAAAACATTTCTAGCAGGAGAACAGGCTGTACAATTATCCTGTATGCAGTTTATAAAAATAGATTATATAAGAAAACACCACACAACTGCCAAAAGGCTTATCCAGAAAGATAACTCCAAAAAGTCACCACATTACTGTTTAAGGGTTCTGATAGATTTGCCAACCCACTCACCCACTTGAATAACAGAATGCTGTAGAGCAGTGGTCTTTCAAACAAAGGACCAGTTTATTGTCCTTCAGACTTTAGGAGGGTCGGATTGTGGCCAGTGGGGGCAGAAAATGTCCCAGGCTTAGCATCAGAGAGAATACATATGGCCTCAGGGTTTGTGGTCAGTAGGAGTAGCGCCCCTATTAGTAGGAGGAATAGTATCCTGTCATTGGTATCAGTGGTAAAAATAGTGCCCCTTGTTGGTGTCAGTGGGAGGAATAAAGCCCCAAGGGTCGGATAAAGGCTAGCAAAAGGCCACATCTGGACGTTGGGCCGTAGTTTGGTGTCTGCTGTAGAGGCTCATTAATCGAGAACATTTTAGACAACTGTGTGTCATTTAAAACAGGACATTGTGTTCTATACTACTAATTGGACATAAAGTGGGTGCAGTGTGAAAACATGGCATTTACAATTAGCTTATAAAGTCAGCATCTACCATTATGAGACTTTACAGTTAAGAACAGCATTGGGAACTGCTGCTCTGGCAGAAAGGGGGAAAACACGGGAGTGGTAGTGTTTATACTTCTGCTTAAAATGTCAAAATCAAATTGGAAAGCTATTTATTGACATTAAGAAAGAGGCTCAGACCAGCAAAGACCAATTCAACCATAAAATAAAAAATTGAAAACACTTCAGTTATTCCTCTCCCTTTCATTACTTACAGTGCGTTTATCAAACATACTTACATTAGTCCAACTTGCAAAATCAAATATGTGCAAAAAATATTATTATTACAAAAGGAAAATGTTTACTCAGGGTCAATACTACCCTTGTTTCCAATGAATACCAGTAAGCCAAGATGAAAACAATCATTCAGGCTATTTGTAAAGTATTACACAGCCAACAGACTTCCTTTATAATCAATGAAAAAAAAGATTTGCTCAGATTGTACAGCTTAACATTTATTTTAATTCAGTCTTTTTTTCTGATAGAGTAGGTAAGGTTAGAACTCCTGTGAGGTTTTACTGATGATTGAAGCTGACCATACAATCTGATTGTACAGTCTTCTTTATATCTACCATCACCTATGAAAAGCATGGACCTGTCCGATTTGATACAAATTAAATGGATTGCTTAGGATTGTCCTCAATATTACATGTTTTGTTAAAGCGGAGGTCCGCCTAATACTAAAAAAATTAAAAGTCAGCAGCTAAACATACGATAGCTGCTGACTTTTAATAATAGGACACTTACCTGTCCTGGGAACAGTTAACCCCTTGATCGCCCCTGATGTTAACCCCTTCCCTGCCAGTGTCATTAATACAATAACAGTGCATAATTAGAGCACTGATCACTGTAATAAGGTCATTGGCTCCCAAAAAAATTTAAAAAATGTCACTTTGGTCTCCGATCCGTCCGCCGCAATGTCCCGCTAAAAATCACTGATCTCCGCCATTACTAGAAAAAAAAATAAAAATAAAAATGCCATAAATCTATCCCCTATTTTGTAGACGCTGTTTGACACATTTTGTGCAAACCAATATACGCTCATTGGGTTTTTTTTTTACCAAATATATGTAGCAGAATAAATATTGGCCTAAATTGATGAAGAACTTTGATTTTTAGAATTTTTTTATTGGATTGGATGTGTTTTATAGCTGAAAATATAAAATATTTTTTTTCCAAAAATGATGGGCTTTTTTGTTTGTAGCACAAAAAATAAAAAATGCAGAAGTGATCAAATACCACCAAAAGAAAGCTGAGAAAAAAAGAACATACTTTTTATTTGGGTACAGCATCGCATGTCCGCACAATTGTCAGCTAAGATAACGTAGTGCTGTATCGCAAAAAATGGCCTGGTCATTAAGGGGATAAAACCTTCCGGGGCTGAAGTGGTTAAGATTAACCTATCCTTAAAAGGGTTAGTTCTCCTTTCTGTACTTTTTCCAAAAAAAATCTTCCCATGCTTTTCATCACTCCGAGCACATTTTCAGTTTTTTAAAAAAGCTGCCCTTTTTTCCACAGCATAATTTTATGTCTGAAAAAAGCTCTAGGTCAGGGTTTCTCAACCAGGGTTCCTTCAGAGGTTGCTAGGGGTTCCTTTAGCAATGAGCAATTACTGCCCCTCAGATAAGTTCCAGCTGACACCAATGATCTTTTTGGCTAGCTGTACAAGGGGATTTTTCCCAATCACCACAAATGTAAGGAGCATCCTTCCAGCTGACCCCCACACGAATATATCAAGAGTTGTAAATATAGTAATTTTAGCAGGAGTTCCCTGAGACTGCAAAGTTATTTCAATGGTTCCTGTGTGTTGGAAAAGCTGATCTAGGTAGTTGGCCTTCCTTCAAGGCTAAATGGAAAGATGGGCAAAACATTAGAAGTGTGCCCCAAGCAGCTGCTTTGAGATAATTTCACTAATGCAGGGCGTTTTCCCTCTCCCTCCAGCAGCAGCAAGGGTTGACCACCTAGAGCAGGGGTGTCAAACTGGCAGCCCTGCAGCTGTTGCAGAACTACAAGTCCCATCATGTCTCTGCCTGCAGAAGACATGCTTGTAACTGTCAGCCTTGCACAGATGTGACCTAGAACGTTTTGCATACAGGCTTTGCAGGACAAAAAAATGCAATAGGAGAGGGAGGGGTTTTTAAAAATCTGGACAGTGCTTTCAATGTGCTGGGGGTGAGAGTAAGCATGGGCAATTATTTTGTAAAGAGAGCAGAAAGTTGAACTAGCCCTTTCACCTATTAAGGCCATCACTCTCTTAAGCAAAATTGCTCGATCCTGCACATTTGTGCTCCACAGGTTTACTAGATACAAAGACCTAAGAAACAGGCTGAGAGTATTGGGTAACACTTTTTTTATTTTTATTTTTTTTAGACCTAGCAATATTGCATAGGTGAGGAAGAGCAAAAAAATAAGTGTTAGTTTTAAATACTGTAGCAGGTACATGAATTGATAAAGTTATGTGTTGGGAGAGCAAGGGCAGTATTGGGGTTTGCTTTGTGCACATGCCGATGAGGAAAATGCTGACAATAGGAAAAAAAAAATACGAGCTGAATGATGACTGGTCAATGTGCTAGTACATCAATAGCCAATCAGCAGACCGGGGGTGTTTTCCTAACCAAACTGTGCAGTCGCTGCAGTGGAGTGTCTTCCAGAAATGTCTGGGTCACAAACTGTGCACAGAATGCCAAACCCTTTCCTACATAAAACTGTTCCAATTTATATAGTTAAACAGTATTAAGCCACTAACCTAGAATGTAGCTTTAAAAGATGTTCTCTTTAAAAAGGTCAGTAATATCAAAAGATAAAACAAAGAAAAGAAAAAAAAACACAAACCTACCTTTCTCTTCTTTCTGAGGCTCCTCCTCTTCTGTGGGTTGTGAAGGATCATAGTAATCACTCCGATATTGAAAACCCACTGAATTATATGTTCCATCTTCTGCAAGGGCTTCGCTTAGCCGCTTATATTCTTCCTCTTGAAGGGAAATAGAAATATACTTCAATCAGATCTGAAGAAAATGCTTTTAGAAAATCAGATTTCCGCAGTAACATACACTCATTTATTTAAATAAAATTTTCCTCAGATTTAGGAAAAGGACAAGTGCAAGACAGTGTTCAGTTTTCTGAATATTTGTCTGCACTAGCTATAATAAAAAGAGTAAATTCCAGTGCACTGAAAAGCTGGGCAAATAAAACTATCCTGTGGTCCACATTCAGACAGCTGTTTTCCACTCCAATGGGTACTGTCAAACAGATAATATCAGAAAAAGTGAGTATAAAATAAACAAAGCTTTATGCATCTTTGTTATGTATTTTCACTCCACACAAGGGTAATTTTTGTTTAGGACTTCAGTATTCATCTGAAATAGTTGATGTACCTTGCCGTGCTTCCTCTTCAAGCAAGTCCGTATGCAACGCTAAATACCTCTCTTCATCACACAAAGCTTCTATACGAGCCTCTTCTTCGGATATGTTATAGTTTCTGTTCCATGAGTTGTGCTCTGCATCATATTCAGAAAGGTCATGCAAATGACCACGCCCATCATACCTGCAACATGAAAACCATGGTAAGAACTAAGCACTGTAGGCTCCAGTGCTTTATTTGAAAGTGCCTGTCTAAACTGCCCTAACAAACTAGACCCACCAGAACATGTTGCATTTTTTCCGAAACCACATTTCTGTGAATCATGTAATCTTTGTCTACCATTTTTTAGATGTACAGGGTGAAATTTGGAATACTACATTTGCTACTACTAGTCTGTATAAGATCTGCATCTTTTCATGTAACGTCAAATGATAGTTCTAATGCCCATTGTTTTCTGCCAATGCATTAGGAGTGCTTACCGTATGTTTTTCAACCACTATGAATACTTTGTTTTATGCGCGTGCAATTGGGGTGTCTGGAAACTTCTAATTTACATTCACACAAACCCGAACACATAAATACCTATCCGAAAGAACCAAACGCTGGAAATTTTCTCGCTTCTTTCTGCTAGTCCGCATCCGCAGCAGAAATCTTCGCCAGAGAAGCGCGGATCTCTTGGTGGTAAAATCATGGCTAGGCTCCACCCTTAGCCAAATGGCTGAAGAAATAAGTTCTGGTTATGTAGTAGAGAGACACACACATACATGGCAATAGAAACAGACATATGTATTTTAAGGAGGCTTTGTCAGTAAGAACAGAAACCAGAAATGACAGATCAGAATTACAGTCAAGACTATTTGCTCTTGTCTCAGTGACATGTCACCGTACGAACTGGAAATTTTATAAAATAAGAATGCATTAAAAAAAAAAAAAAAAAAAAAATAGCATGATTAACTATCCAATACAAACAAATATATTGGCCATGTTGCATACATAGATTACAGTATACCTATAAAATAGAAAGAGCCACAGAAAACCGCAGCAGATATCATTTAAGTCACTGACAAAATAAATGTTACTAAAGAGAGCATAGTCTAGATTGATGAAATAAAACAAAACCTCCTTAATTTACAAACTGGATTATTTAAATTAGAAGCCGATTTATATTATAAGGGAACAGATTAAAAACACATTAAGCAGATATTACCACTTAATGGTGTTTCTATTCAAACATTCCATCTGACTGGAAAAAAAAGGCTTCAAACATATCTTTTCCAAATGAAAAAAAATATATATATTTATAGCAGGTCCATAATCCACAAAAAGAAAAAAAAAAAAAAAAGAAGAGAAAACATATCAAGAAGTGTTACATAATACATCAGTGCAGATCACAAAAAATAATATCTAGCCAGTAAATTTAGCAGTAGTGGATATGGACTCCTGGAGTATTTACTGCCACAAGTAGGAATTTTCATTGGAAAAAGATTTTTTTTACTAGTGAATATGCACAACTGAAACAGAAAAGATAAAAGTAGGCTGATGCCCTCCAAAACTGGACAGTCCATCGACGAAGATTTCCGCCTAAAAAACTGTTGAAAACATAAAATAGGGCAAATAAACATTGAGCTCAAGACTTGGAGCTTTTATACATTAAAAAGGTTAAAACGAACAACAAGTTCAGGAGCCAAGAGCAAAAAAAAAAAAAAAATGAATACAGTTAAAGTTCCTTGCAAAAAAAACATCAGTCAATGCTGAGCATAACTGCAGAATTCCAAAACAACCAAATAAAATCACATCATATAAGAACCACTTTGCTTAGCCACACAGGCTTCTACTCCAAAGAGCATAGTGCATTCATAGTACTGTATCTTGGAAATTATAAAACCATTCTTTCAGGGGTGAAAAAAAAAGTTTTAGGACACATATGATCCAAACAACCGCAACAACAGGCCTCAAACCACACTGCACAATATCAAAGTATGTGAAGCAATGAAGGAAATCCTACAGTCCCATGTAGGAAGAGAGACCCAAACATATTCTGCTTCCTGATCAACCAGCAAAAATGCAAACAAAAGGTTGACTGCAAATTGTATCAAATCAAATAAAGAGCAAACAAAAAAGAATACTCTGCAAAACCCAACATTGCCTACCAAAGCACAAACCATAAACCTGATTTCTGATATTTTCAGCGGTCACTAAATTCCAAGAAATAATACCTTTACTTAGAACTACAATTTCTGGATTGTAAGCAACAGGATACTTGTAGCAAAGACATCAGATAAATCATATGGCTTCACTAAAAAAGCACACTCCCACCGTCCACACAAAATTGCCATATTTGAAAACCATAGGTATTACTGATCTGCTTATTCAGAGCTCACACAAGCACCAGAATGTCCACATTGACAGAAAAAGAAAAATTGGCAGCATAGGTAATATGTGAAGTACAGTAACTACCCTGAAGATCTCTGCAGGAGTATCACAAGAGACTATTACTTTAACCCTTTCATGCAATTTCCTGTTTTTGCACACGGTAAAAAAAAAAAAAAAAAAATGCACATTTTTGGATTGAAAATTAGTTAAAACCCCCAAACATTATAGATTTTCTAAAAGCAGGGGGCCTGCAGAATAAGATGGTGGTAATTTCAATGTCACACAATATTAGCACTGTTTATCAAACCTGTATTTCTAGCAGAAAATACATTAAAGTTAAAGTCAGTACACAGAAAGCTATAGATTTAGATTATGCAAATTTTTAGGTAAAATATAAAAAAATGAGGTTGTGCTGAGTGAATAGACACCCAGCATACCAAGCTTTAAAGTGGTTGTCAAGTTGTGACAACCACTTTCACCTACAGGTAAGCCTATAATAAGGCTTACCTGTAGGTACCCTGCATATCTCCCAACGTCATTTCAGCACATGCGCAGTGAAGAAACGGCCTCCCTGCCGTTTCTTCACTGTGATCGTTCCGTGACTGGCGGCTCCCGTCACAGAGCCAGTCACAGAGCTGGAGATCGCGGCCCCGGAAGCAAGAGGGGCAGAAGATTGACGCCGCCAGCACAGGGGACAGCGCTGGACATCGCAGGCTTAGTGTGCAGGTAAGTGGCACATAATGGGCTACTATGCTATGCATAGTAGCCCATTATGCATCTACTTTGCAGGGGAATAGAGGAAGTAAACCCCATCTGGGTTTACTTCCTCTTTAAAGCATGCAGGTGAAACAGTGACAAATGCCAGTACACAAAATCTTCCATAGGAAACACTTTAAAAGCCTTTACAGGTCATCAGTTTATAGTTAGCCATAAATGACCCTGGAATTATTTTTCTCACTCTGGTGTGCGCAAGAAATATGTGTAGTGTAATCAATGTTTCTGTACATAGGTGACCCTGACGCGTGTTTATATTTGTATGTGACTGTACACGGGGGATGTAGCATTCTTTTTTTTTTTTTTTTTGGGGGGGGGGGGGGGGT
>BLSH010070966.1:70279-84962 GCA_018402905.1 Glandirana rugosa | reverse complement strand
CCGCCGCACCCGCTCCCTGGCCCCCCCCGAACACAGTGAGCGCGCGCGCGCGCCTCCGGCGGCGCGCGCGCGCTCACAGTATCTCTGTATCGCAGCCGCCGTCGTATGACGGCGTTTTGCGTTACAGAGCCACTTTGCCGCCGTCAATCTCCGATCGGCGGTCGGCAAGTGGTTAAAGCGGTATTAAACACAAAAAAATATGTAATATGCTGCAGCTTTTTCCCTTTAGTTCACCTGGTCATCTGACCAGTCACTTCCTGCCTTAAGCACCGTACACACAATGCGAATTTCGGACAGGAATTTTCGTTCGACAGCCAACTGTCCAAAATTCTTACCATTAGTATGCTCCTTTCGACAGCCGTTTTTAATTTTTGGTAAGACATAAGCTGGTTGCAGACCACAATTTTTTTTTCGTATGGCAACTGAATGTCCGATTTTTGTATCAGTAGTATGGTTTTCGTACGAAAAAAATCACTCTTCACTTTCGACATGAGACAAGCATTTCACAAAAAAATGGACGTTCTGTCGTCCGAAATTCGCATTGTGTGTATGAGGCTTTAGGGTGTCTCCACTCTGTAAGAAGTAGTAGAGCAGACACTAGGGATGGGCCGAACACCCCCCGGTTCGGTTCGCACCAGAACGCCACGAAATAAGTTTGTGCGAACAAGCGAACCCTACTAAGATAATTAGGACTCGAACAGGAAAAATCAAAAGGGCCTCATTTTAAAGGCTTATATGCAAGTTAATGCCATAAAAAGTGTATGGCGAGCCAGGTACTGCCCTAGGAGACATGTATCAATGCAAAAAAAGAGTTTTTAAAACAACAGTTTTTTCAGGAGAAATGATTTTAATAATGCTGAAAGTGAAAAAAAAAAAATAAAATATTCCTTTAAATATCGTGCCTGGGGGGTCCCCTTGGTCTGCCTGTAAAGTGGCGCATCTGTGTGATGTTCAGAGCAGTGAAAAAATTACTTTTTAAAAGAAAAAAAGGAATCTAAACTTGCTTGCGGCTGTAATGTATTTCCGGCTCCTGGCAATATAGATCAAAAATCATTGAAAAAATTTGCGTGGGGGTCCCCCCCAAAATCCAAACCAGGCCCCATTTTTTTTTTAATTTTGGCACGGGATTCCCCTTAAAAACCATACCAGACCTGAAGGGCCTGGTATGGATTTTGGGGGGCACCCCATGCAATTTTTTTTCACTAATTCTGTCATAGGTTTCCCCTTAACCACTTCAATACACTGTGTTATATATACTACACTGACTGCACCATATAGTCTGAACTGCATTATATATACTACGGGGACTGCACTCTATAAAATTGTAAAGTATTTCCCCAGTCAAACAGATGCAGAAAAATTGGGCCTTGGGTGCTGGTGGTGCCAGAACACTGTAACCCCTCGCAGTTACTCTTGTTGGGCGCAGGAACAGGCCCTGCTGTTGTAAATTATTTTAAAATTAGTAATGACATACCCCAGTCAAACAGGTGCAGAAAAAATTGGGCCTTGGGTGTTGATGGTGGCAGAACACTGTCACCCCACGCAGTTACTCTTGTTGGGTGCAATAAACAGACCCTAGCGTTTTAAATTATTTAAAATTTGTAATCACATGCCCCAGTCAAACAGGTGCAGAAAAATTGGGCCTTGGGTGTTGGTGGTGGCAGAACACTGTAACCCCTCACAGTTACTCTTGTTGGGCGCAGGAACAAGCCCTGCTGTTAAAAATGATTCAAAAAATTGTAATGACATGCCCCAGTCAAACAGGTGCAGAAAAATTGGGCCTTGGGTGTTGGTGGTGGCAGAACACTGTAACCCCTCGCTGTTACTCTTGTTGGGCGCAGGAACAGGCCCTGCTTTTGTAAATACTTTTAAAAATTGTAATGACATGCCCCAGTCAAACAGGTGCAGAAAAATTGGGCCTTGGGTGTTGGTGGTGGCAGAACACTGTAACCCCTCGCTGTTACTCTTGTTGGGCGCAGGAACAGGCCCTGCTTTTGTAAATACTTTTAAAAATTGTAATGACATGTCCCAGTCAAACAGGTGCAGAAAAATTGGGCCTTGGCTATTGGTGGTGGCAGAACACTGTAACCCCTCACAGTTACTCTTGTTGGGCACAGGAAAAGGCCCTGCTGTTAAAAATGATTTTAAAAATTGTAATGACATGCCCCAGTCAAACAGGTGCAAAAAAATTGAGCTTTGGGTGTTGGTGGTGCCAGACTACTGTAACCCCTCGCAGTTACTCTGGTTGGGCACAGGAACAGGCCCTGCTGTTGTAAATTATTTTTAAAATTGTAATGACATGCCCCAGTCAAACAGGTGCAGAAAAATTGGACCTTGGGTGTTGGTGGTGGCAGAACACTGTAACCCCTCGCAGTTACTCTTGTTGGGCGCAGGAACAGGCCCTGCTGTTAAAAAGTATTTCAAAAATTGTAATGATATGCCCCAGTCAAACAGGTGCAGAAAAATTGGGCCTTGGCTGTTGATGGTGCCCTAAACCCAAAATATTGTTGGAAGCTAGCACCATCAGGATTCAGGAGGAATAGGATAGGCAGCAAAGGCAGTCTTCAAGGGATCCCAGATCTCTAGGAAATTTAATCAGTTAGATCAGCATCAGGAGCTTGATAGTAGCTGATCCAGGACTGATTAATTTTTATAAATGTGAGCCTATCAACAGAGTCTGTAGACAGGCGCACTCTTTGATCTGTTACGAACCCTCCAGCAGCACTGAATGTGCAGGACAGGCTAGTAGCTCGATTGTATATTGAGCAAGTTCTGGCCAGTGGTCCATCCTCAAGATCCAGTAACTCAATGGATGCTCAGTTGGAAAGGTCTCCAAGTCTGCTCTTGCACCTAGATATTTTTGCACCATATAATGCAGACGCTGCCGATGGTTGCTTGAACCTATCAGTCCTGGGCGCTGAGGACTGAAGAATCGTTTAAAGGAATCGGTCAGCCGGCCATCTTCTCCAGCGCTCTTCCTCTGACCTTAGAAAGACTTTGTCCAGCAGCAGGAAATGATATCCTCCCAGGGTCTGGAAAGGCGTTGCGCAAACTTTTCTTCAAGACATTCTGGAGATGTTTCATCCTCTGCTCCCTCTGTGAAGGCAGGCTGAGCTCTGAACTTTACCCTTCTAACGTGGATCAAGAAGGGTTGCCAGCCAGTAATGATCCCTCTCCTTGATACCATGAACCCTCAGGTCTTTTTGCAGACTTTGCAGAATCAGGGAGGCCATGCAACGTAAGTTTGAGCAGACATGAGAGTCCTCTGGGTCACCGAGGATGACATTGTCAGGAACTACCTCTTCCCAGCCATGTACAACTCCTTGGGTTTCTGGGCACTGAAAACCATGCCTTGAAGACTGCTGAGTGTTATCCTCTACATCCATGCTGACACAATCCTCCTCCTCTTGTTCCTGTGTGTTTGGCGGCCCTGCAGGAATGCTATCTGCATAAAGGGGGCCTTGAGAGGAAAGGAAGTCCTCCTCTTCCTCCCGCTGTTCTGCCTCAAGTGCCCTGTCCATGATTCCACAAAGCCAGCAGGAAGACTAGAGGGACAGTGTCACTGATGCATGCATTGTCTCTGCTCAACATCCTTGTGGCCTCCTCAAATGGTGACAGGACAATGCATGCATCCTTGATCAGTAGCCACTGGCAAGGTGAAAAGAAGCCAAGCTCCCCTGAGCCTGTCCTGGTGCCATACTCACACAGGTACTCATTGATGGCTCTCTGCTCTGCGTGCAGCCGCTGCAGCATTGCCAGTGTTGAGTTCCACCTGGTGGGCATGTCACAAATGAGGCTGTTGGTGGGCAGGTTGAATTCCTACTGAATGTCAGACAGCCGAGCACTGGCATTGTATGACCGCAGACTTTTCTGGCCTGCCTCAGAATATCTGGTAAGCCTGGGTACCTGGTCAAGAAATGCTGCACCACCAAATTCAGGACGTGTGCCAAGTATGGAACATGTGTCAAGTATCCCTGTCAGAGGGCAGAGAGAAGGTTGGTGCCATTATCGCATACAACCATTCCTGGCTCAAGCTGCCATGGCTTCAACCCCCTCTGAGCCTGCCCCCACAGAGCTGACAGAACCTTTGCCCCTATGTGGCTCATGCCCCTGGACAGAGCAACTGAAGCAATGCATGGCATCTTTTAGCCTGACTGCTTGCGCCAGGGAACACTGCTGGTTCAGAGGACACTGCTGCAGAAGAGGCCACAGAGGAATAAGAGGAGGGGGTGGAGGAAGCAGGTGTGGCAGAATCACCACCATTTTTTTTGGAGGCGTGGTGGCGGAACACTGAACCCTGTCCTGCATCCTTCCCAGCTGCCAGCAGAGTTACCCAGTGCGTCATGAAAGAAAGGTAATGTCCCTGACCATGCCTGCTGGACCATGAGTCAGTGATAATATGAACCTTGTTGCTGACCGCCCTGTCCAAGGAGGCCAAAACATTGCCTTCCACATGACGGTAGAGAGCTGGAATGGCCTTATGTGAAAAGAAATGTATTTTTGGAACCTGCCACTGTGGTACAGCACATTCCATAAATTCACGAGGGGACAGAGTCTACCAGCTGAAAAGGCAGCAGTTGTAGTGCTAGCAATTTGGCCAAGCTAGCATTTAGATGCTAAGCATGTGGGTGGCTGGGACAGTATTTTTTTTACGGTTCAGCAACTGGGGTAGGGAAATTTGCCTTCTGAAACCAACTGGTGGTGTACTGCTAGCAGATTGGCTGCAAGTACTTGTGGCACCCATTGCTATACCTTCATTCCTCTGAGTGCAGGCTTTTGAGAGGACTGGAGGTATAATAGGGGTTGAGGTGAAAGATGAGGAGCAAGGAGAAATCCGCTTTGTTTTATATGATCTTTGAGGTGCTGTTGCCAACGGACTACATGGCAGGTCGTCATATGTCTTGTCAAGCACGTGGTGCCCAAGAGCTGCTGTTCTGGCCACGCTTGATCCAATTGAGACATAGACAGCAGTGCAATCCACTGCACAAGAGTTGAAAAAAGCCCACACTATTGAACTTTTGGAAGTCAGCAGGGAGTCAGCAGTGTCCTGCACATGTGGAGCTCTGTGGTGTGATGCAATAGGGTGGCTGCCCTTAAGCTGGCCCCTGAAGGACATCATGCCTCGTTGGAGTTGTGCCTCCTCCTCCTCACTTTCCTCCTCTCTTCTCTCAGGCACCCAAGTACAGTCAGTGTCCTCATCATCCCCTCCCTCCTCATCACTGGAGGAAACTTGACAGTATGCTGCAGCTGGGGGAACATGACTGCTAGTTTCTTGTCCATCTGTGGCACCCCCTCTCTATAGGCTCATGTTACTCCCTTCCTCAACCTGGGAACCAACACCTGAACCTTCAAATTGCTGTACATCCTCCAACAGCATTTAACTGACACTATGGTCGAATAACTCTGGTGACTTCTCCGTGCATGATGGTGGGGCTACAGAAGGAGCATCTGTGGACAAGGAGCTGGTGGAATAGGCCAGTTTGGCAGCTGTGTTGGAAGACAAACTAGTATGAGCCTGAGTGACAGAGGATGAGGCCAGGCTTGGTGGGACTGCGTTGGAAGGCGATTCCAGCACAGTCCCACCACAGGACAAGGCAAAATGCCTTGTCTCCTGTGTGCCCAGCTCACATGACTGCATTGCGGTGAGGGGCATGCAGTACTTTTTCTCAGAGCAGCACAGTTAGAGGCAACCCAGCGCCTAGCACCATGTGGTGGCCAGGTGACCTTGATGAAATGTCTTGTGAACAGTGTGATGTTCCATGATCAGCGCTTCGGCACTGCAGGAATAGCGCTGGATCGCACCACACACCAGCTGCTGTGGATTAGCTAAATTCAGGTACTTGTTTGTAAAGCTAAATTCCAGGTCATTTTTTTTTTGCAATATGCATTGGTCTAGTTTGGACTAATGTAGGTATGCATATTCCATACCTGGTTAATCCCTGTGGAAACAGAGAATCACTGAAGTAGCCATCACTAGTATAATGGTGACTGCTGTCTTCCAAGTCCCATACCAAGCAGCATTTCTGCTGCATACTGAAGATGGGGTGTTAGGCCGGCCATACATGGAGCAAATTTCTTTCCTGCAACCAGAGGTTACAAGAAATAAATTCTCTCGATCCTTCATTGACACAGAGAGTGTTGAATCCCTCCTGGCAGGTCATTGTCTTCTCCCAGCATGGGGGAATCCATCCCCACCAGGAGAAGACAATGATTTTTGATAGCGGCTATAGCAGCCACTGGAGATAATCGCAGGTAAAACCCGGCATGCTGGCTGTACCCAAGTTGATTGATTTATCAACATGATAAATTCAGCCTGCCCATACACGGTTCGAATCTCGGCCGGTTCCTGCTGAACCAGACAAGATTCCTGCCGTATTCACTCAGCACAGGCACCATTCAGGAATCGTTTTTTTTTTTTTTCAATGAATGCCAAGCACACTGGTTATAAGAAAGATATGTTTGAATGAAGGATTTTCAATTTATGTAATACTTGTTAGCAATTTGTTTGGTGGAATTTTTAACTAGGTTTATTCACAATGTATACAGCTTTCTTTTTTTTTGTATGTGCACTTCATTTCAATAGTGGTTTTGGGAAGTATTACTTTTGTTTTTAGTTAAAGAGCTACATTGTTTCTTCATATTAGATATATTTGTATCAACATACATTTGTATGTAGCAGCTGGGTTTCTTGTTGCACAATAGATGTGTTTCAATTGTATTGTGTGGGTGGTTTATGATGTGCAGAAAATGTTATATAATAAGCAATCTAATATTTTTAAGGCTTTATGGGCCGGTTCACACATAGGCGACTTGTCAGGCGACAAGTCGCCGCCATGCAGTACAATGGAACAATGGAACAGGTTCCTGTACTACTTTTGAGGTGACTTCAGGCGACTTGCATTGACTTCTATTACAGAAGTCGCCTGCAAGCCGCGCTGAAGTCGCTTCAAGCAGGGCAACTTGAGTTGCCCGGCAAGTCGGACAGCTTCCGGTGTAAACGGAGCCTTATATCCTTCATTTTTACCAGCAGATCCATGCAGTAACATACAGTACCTTCTGTGTGTATCTGTGGAGGAATAATGTAGCCACCCTTGGACAGCAGCATTGTCAGCCTGTAGAGAGGGTAGTGTTAATTGGACAAGTAGATTTACGTGGACTTTAGATATGTTACTTAGACTGGCCATAGACCAGCATTTCTAAACCCGTGTGTCGCGACCCCCTGGGGGGTCGATTGCCGATTTCCAGGGGGTCACAACGTCTTGCTGCAATACACAGCTGCTATATGTCTTTAAGAGCGCAGCTCGTCGCCCAGATGACTCACTGCGTCTCTCCTCCTCCCCTCCTGACTGACGTCATTCTCGGGCCTAAAAAAAAAAAATGCATATTACAGCGCACACATGATACATACTCCTGCCGGGCTGTTTAAAAGCATCTAAACGTATATAGCAAAAAATGCAAAAATATGGGGGTTTGGTCACACTGAATGGCCATGAAGTGCTTAAGCCCACTGACTGCTGCAAAGTACCCCGTTTTACCAGTGGGTTCCTACACTAACCTTAGAGTGAATGCTCATATCTCTTAAACCATGGAAGCCAACGCCTCTCTTTATGGGAGACCAGAGGACACATCCCATGGATCAGGTGGACACTGATTGGGGGTAATTAAGGAGGATGGGGTTCACCAACCGGGCCTGTCTGCTGCAATTGGCAGATGAGGAGGAGAGATGCGGTGAGTTATGTGAGCGCCAAGCAGCGTTTTTAAAGGCATATAGCTGAAATTGTATTCTAAAACACAGTACCCCCTCCTGTGCATAGCCGTCTCTGTACCCCCTCCTGTGCACAGTCACCTCTGCACCCCCCCCTGTGCATAGCCACCTCTGTACCCCCCCCCCCCTGTCCACAGCCACCTCTGTACCGCCCCTCTACACAGCCACCTCTGTACCCCCCTCTCCTCAGCTACCTCTGTACCCCTCCATCCACAGTCACCTCTGTACCCCTCCATCCACAGCCACCTCTGTACCCCCCCTGTCCACAGCCATCTCTGTACCCCCCTGTCCTCAGCTACCTCTGTACCCTCCTGTCCTCAGCTACCTCTGTATTGCCCCATCCACAGCCGCCTCTGTACACCCCCCGTCCACAACCACCTCTGTACCCCTCCCCCCGGTCTACAGCAATAAAGGTGCAAAAAAATAAAATAATTTTACTGTTGGGGTCCCCATAACTTGTGAAATTTTATCAAGGGGTCACAGCACTAGAGGGTTTGAGAACCACTGCCATAGACGGAGTGCATTTCTTTCCTGCAATCATGGATTTCCGTCCCCGCCTGGAGAACCCAGTGATAATTGCTAGCAGCTATAACAGTCACTAGCAATAATCCCATGTAAAATCCAGCAGGCTGGTTGTACCCAAGTTGATCGATCAACTTGGGTAAATTCAGCCTGCCCGTACATAGTTCGAATCTCGGACGGTTCCTGCTGAACCAGCCGAGATTCAAACTGTCTATGGCTTAACAAAGTAAAGCCTAACTTCAGTTAACATTTTTTTCTTCTTGGGATAAAGGTTTTAAAGGAGCTTTATTGTCACGGAATATGCTGTGCAACCTTTAATTTTATAACATCAGCATTGTAATAGCAATTCAATCAGTAGTTATTATTGACAATCCAATACATGCTTACTTAAAAAATCTCCTTTTATGTTATGAGTCCTGCCTGTCTGGAACTTAGCTGCAAGGGAAGCTGTCTGCTGGCCATCTCTTTCCACAACTTCCTGGATTCCTTGAATGCTTCGCAGCTTCTTCTCGGCTGTTTACTTTCAATTTCTAAGGACTACATATCCCATGGCTGCTTGCAAGCCGTGATTCCTGTACTGATTCCACCATCTATCTAAAACTCCTCCTCACAGCAACTCTTCAGAAGGCAAGCTCTGTGAAATGTGGGACACATAGTGAATACATGTCCCAGGAATCAAGAAAATAATGTCTAGGGACCTTCGCAAAGTAAATATTATTCACATAATCAGAATAGGCTAGAAATAATTAAAATACAATGTAGAAATTATTATATTATTTTACATTTTGACCATAGATAGGCTTTAATTATATGAAAAAAGCAGATGAGTGTATACACTCTGTCCGTGTTAAATAGTTTGTTTGTTGGAAAACTTGGTCTGTTAGTTGAAAAATAACAGACTTTCTGACAGAATGTCAGGACACTGTCTGCAGCAGAAGTGCTTGAAGACCTGACCATCCTGCCAGTACTTTGAATGGCCGCAGGAATGCGCATTTGCACACAGAGGGTGCGCGAGGACGTGCACACATGCACACAGATGGATGCCCACAGGAACAAACGTGCACAGCTATACCTGCTCCCAGCCCAGTTTGGGGCCAAATGGCCTTTATAAGCAGGCCAGTCACTTCCTCCAATTGCTGGTTGATCTTCGGTTCTCCAGTGTGTTTGTTCCTGTGTACCCCTTGCATCTGTGAATACCTGTTACTGACTCAGTTTGCGTCTCGACCTGTCTTCTGCCTGCCTCCTAAACCCTGACCTTCTCTGCTCTCCTGTGTATGACTCTGGCTATCCTCCTGACTACCCTTGCTCTTATTCACACCTGGTACCCGACCTTGGCTTTGAACCAACTTCTCTCCTGTTCTCTGTTCTACTTAAAACCTGCTGCTTCTCACGGGCACCACCTGTCTGCAGACACCATTCCAGTGCATCAGTTGTATACCTGGGTGTTCCTCTTACAACATCTCAGTCAAGATCATTTCTTCAAGCACTCCAGCTGGCGACCTGACTCCTCCTTTTCCACCTTCAAGGGAGTCTGGAACTTAGCCGCAAGGGAAGCCCTCTCTCCATTGGCCTCCAGCACCAGATATGTAATGGATCAACAAGTCATAAAACTATATTATTTAGAAAAACAAAACTGTTGTGTTAATGCTAGTGGCAGACTGCTTTCTATATGTCATTTTTTTTGTGACAGTGCTTGGCCCTGCCATTGTATTGGTGGGAATGAAGACAACACAGGGTTCTCCGAAGAGTAGAGTAAGGCACCATTCACACAGGGGCGACTGTCGCTCCGACTTGGGTAGCCTCAAGTCGCCCCAGGTCGCTTGACATCTGAAATCCCATTGAAATGAATGGGAGCCGTCTTAATGTACACTACTGAAGTCGGAACGACTTCAGAAAAAGTTCCTGTACTACTTCTAGGCGACTTCTATCCGACTTGTGCCCATAGAATTGAATAGAAGTCGCCTCCAAGTCGGATCCCCCATCTAAATAAAAGCGACTTTGTAGTGAAAAGAATAGAATTTATTTTTAGGCAACCCCCTCCCTCCCTTTTCTGATTGGTCAAGGCAAAGTCGCCTGGAAAAAGTCGTGTTGTAAAGTCGCCTCAAGTCCCTGGAAGTCGCGCTGGAAGTCGCGCTGAAAGTCGCGCTGAAATTGCCTAGCAAAGTCGCGTCAAAGTCGGGTCGCCCCTGTGTGAATGCAGCCTTAGGGTTCCAGAGAATTGGTTCTGAGTGGAGAAAACATTTTTTTTGGTGTTTTGTAACACTCGGAGCAGTGTCTGGAGTCCAGAGCCCTTAAAGCACTTTGGGAGGAAAGAAGCCCCTACACCTGTGTCCAGATCTTCCCAGCACACTCCTTAAAAAGTAGGACCTGACAGTAATTCAGCGCTTCACCCTCAGCAGGAGTCCATGAGGCTGCAAGGAGGCAGCCATAGCTGTGCATGTTGACACAGTACAGGAGAAGTCTGTAAGGGAACAGACAGAAGCCCTAAGCCTGTGGGTCAGGTCAGAAGCGGGGTAAAAATACAGCAAGAGCTACAAGAGCTGAGTGTTAGACCCCTTTCACACTGGGGCATTTTTCAGGCGCTTTTGCACTAAAAATAGCGCCTGTAAAGCATCTGAAAACAGCCCCCCCACCCACCCCCGTGTGAAAGTCCGAGTACTCTCACACTGGGGCGGTACGCTTGCAGGATGTTAAAAAAAGTCCTGCAAGTAGCATCTTTGGGGTGGTGCGTGAGCAGTGTATACACCGCTCCTCCACTGCCCCTGCCATTGAAATCAATGAGCACTGCTTCCGAAGCGGCTGGCGCTTTTAACCCCTTTTATTATAAGTAGGGCTTTTAGAGAAGGTGTGCATGGAAGGGCAAAACAACAAAGGTATTAGCTGCAAACTTGTTTTAATGCAAATTGTCTTATTTATTTTTTTCGCTGGATATCTGGTAAGTGTGCTGGGAAATACTTTTTGACTTATTTACTATCCCCCTCAATAATTCTTTTCTTTCACTAGCTGCCCTCGGTCTTAAAAAGTTAAAGTGGTTGTAAATCCTTAAAGTGTTACTAAACCCGCAGCAGTAAAATCAGTCTATATATGCAGTAAAGCATGCTTGTTATACTCACTGTGGAACCTAAGTTGTTTATCATCTGCAATTTGTAAGAAGGCTTCTAGATCCTTCTCTTCTTCCAATGCTCCAAAACAGGTCTGGATAAGACAGAGTTACTGGAGTCAGGCTGCACATGCTCAGTTTGGTGTGTATTGCTATTGAGTTTTTTTTTCTTGGGAGAATGCATGTGATCGGCACAGGGCCAATCAGCACTGTCCAGACAGAGGGTCAGGGGTCCTGGATCCTGATAGGACAGCCAGTGCCGTGTGAAAACTCCTCCTACAAGCTTTAACTAGGCACTGAAAGAAGTCACAAGACTGCTATATACTGTTGATGAGAAAAGTTATTTAGCAGTTTATATTTACTAAAATGATTGCATTTCCATGTTCTGTGTACTGTGGGAGACCAGATATAGTGAATGCAGGCTCCTGGATTTAGTAACACTTTAACCACTTCCCAACCTGCTCACGTATATTTACTGCAGCAGGTCAGCTCCCCTGTGCATGTGGGATCACGGGCGCAAGCGCCGCAGGAACACGCCCGCGGATCCCACTGACTCGATGTCTGCCAGGCATCCCATCCCCCCTACAGTTAGAACACACCCAGGGAACACAGTTAACCTCTTGATTGCCCCCTAGTGTTAACCCCTTTCCTGCCAGTGTCATTTTTTACATTGATCACTACATTTTTATAGCACTGATCAATGTAATAATGTCACTGGTCCCCAAAAAATGTCATTTCGGGTTAGATTTGTCCACCGCAATGTTGCAGTCCCGCTAAAAATCGCAGATCGCCGCCATTACCAGTAAAAATAAATAAATAAATAAAAGTCCATAACTCTATCCCGTATTTTGTAGACGCAATAACCAATCAATATACGCCTATTGCAATTTTTTTTTTTAACAAAAAAAAAAATCAGCCTAAACTGATGAATACATTTGTGTTTTTTAATATTTTTTTGAATATGTATTATAACAAAAAGTAAAAAAAATGTTTTGTTTTTTTTCAAAATTGTCTGTATTTTTTGTTTATAGCGCAAAAAATTAAAAATCACGGTGATCAAATACCACCAAAAGAAAGCTCTATTTGTGGGGAAAAAAAGGACCTCAATCTTGTTTGGGAACAACGTCACACGACCGCACAATTGTGAGTTAAAGTAACGCAGTGCTGTATCGCAAAAAATGGCCTTGTCAGGAGGGGGGTAAATCCTTACTGTTAAATATACCCAGTGAAGTGACTGGCTTCAAGTGATACACAGAGATAAAACAAATCCACCTACATAAGTTTTACCTGTCTATCTGCAGTCTTCTCTTCTCTACATCCGTTCAAAGTGCTGAATTTATAAGCTTGTCTGAGAGTTCAGAAATAAGGCAGCGGAGAGCTGAAGTTACACTCTGCAGAGCTCAATGAAGAGAGGTATAAAAGCTGATTGGAGGGAAGAGACACGCCCTCCTTCACAAAGCTCACAGGAACAGAGCTGAGGCTGTCAATCAACTAGAGATCCCTCTCCTATTACCATTTTTCTCTTGGTGTCGGGGAAACTTGTCAGAAGTGATTCATGCTGATAGCAGAGGAACAAAGCAGCAGACAGAAATTACACTTAGTGCTTTTAATTGAGACAAGTGTACACTATCACACTATAGATAGATATGCTTTGTTCATTCTTAATGTCTGATATTTACGACCACTTTAATCACTTCACTGCCAGGCCTGTATGTCGTACAGATCTGACAGCGGGGAGTTTCACATACAATCCGATGGCTGCATCCACCAGGATTGTGTGTAAAACTGACAGGCAGACTCCTGCCTGTGAGGTGGAATCATTCAGGCGGCTGTGCTGCCGTCCAGTTGCTTCAACACCCCCCCGATACTGGTGCCCCCCACCCTGCGCACGCCCCACCATGTATTCCGGGCTCCGCTTACCTATCTGAGGACCCGGGAGTGACATGGTGGGTGCCGGCGGGTAGATCGGAGGGAGAAGAGTGGACACACATCTGCTCTCTTTCCCTTCTTGATGTGATCTGGAAAGCAATGTGTATGACATCACATCACAGGTCAGCCTGTCACTTTACCTGGCTAGCATAGCCGGGAAGGGATGTATTGCAATGCAATGTGCATTGCAATACATTTAGTGGAGCCCGGAGGAGACACGCAGGGTCTTTTAGACCCTGCATGCCTCATTAAGGAGAACCTGTCATCTAAAAATGATCACATAGGGGACTTTTTTGTCCCCTATGTGATGAGAAAAAAAAGGTAAGGAAAATTAAAACTTTTTTTGCAAAAGAAATTAATAAAGTTACACCCAAACAGATAACCCTCCCCCCAAATAATTTTTAGCCTCCCCCCCACATATATGCATGTACAAACGTAAACACACATGTCGGGGGCACCTATGCATTAAAACGTAGAGTGTGATTCACATACTAAATATTGCCGTGCACGCCAGAGTGAGAGCAATAAGCTAGCAAGAGACGTCCTCTGCAACACTAAGGGGGCTTTTGAAGTGTCACCTATAGAAAATATAGGGTACTGAAGTTTGTCGCCATTTCACAGGCGCACACGGATTTAAAGTTTGATGTATTACCTTTGTGGTAATATCAAGTTTTTTGTTTTATATAATCTTCATACCTAAAATGATTTTTTAAACGTGTGCAAAAATGGCCCTGGCAGCAAAAGAGTTAAATGGCATAAAGTTGAATGACTCCTCATTTAGCTTTCCTAGGCTCACAAAAGAGAGTTGTAGAGAGAAGCCCCATTTCCTGTAGCATTCAGGACCCTCCCAGGTAGGTATGTATACAGATATATTTTTTACAGTCAAAAGGTGAAAAAAAGTGGCGAGGATCTCAAAAGTGATGGGGGACTAGGTATGGGCCAGGGAGTCTTGGAGGGGTTGTTGGTGGGTGATCCCTGACGTTCATCTCCTGGAAGGGGGGGTGTGATGGCCGCCATCCATCTCCCGCGAGGGCGGTCTTAGTTTGTGCCGCCCCCCTCCAAAATTTTGAGCACCAGCCGCCACTGCCCCTTAGAAAGATTTCCCATCTGTTCCTGTTCTAGTGGTAACTCAAAATTTTAGATTTTCTTCCACTTTCACTTTCAGTTATAACTGCCACCAAGACAAGTGGAGAAGTTGAATCTTCCTAGCGGGAACAGCAATAAAAACAGGTATCCTTGACTTGTTTTTTTTTTTTAGATTATTGGTGACCTATTGTAATTAACCATTTTGTTACCACAGATTTTTGCCATGCATTGGCCATAGAGGAAAGGGGGGGGGGGTTCAACCGTTTTTAGACACCATTGTT
>BLSH010070966.1:34960-70269 GCA_018402905.1 Glandirana rugosa | reverse complement strand
CAAACCCCCCCCCCCCCCACACACACACACGTCCCTGCCATGTTTCCTGGTGTCCATGCTTCCATCTGTATAGCGGGACCAGTGTGGCATGCACCGCCGGGTAGAGTGGAGGGAGACCAGCGAACATACTCTATCCAGAATAGGAGCAATAATTCTAGGGACATTATTCGATGTTAACGCTCAACTAATGACCTATAGGGGTTTTAAAGCATGCATACAGAAAATGTAAGGTACCGAAATTTGTCACCGGTTTAGAGGTGCAAGCAATGGCTTGGCATGTAGGGTATCTATTTACTTAGTTCAACCTCATTTTTAATATTTTATCAACAAACTGGGTAATATATTGCGCTTGTAGGTTCTAAAATTAAGTTTAGTGTAATTTTTAACTGAAATTATGAGTTTGATAAACCATTGTGCTAATATTGTGTGACATAAAATATTGGAATGACCACTATTTTTCTATTTCTTGATTTCTGCTTTCAGAAAATATATAATATTTTTGTGGTTTTAAGTAATCTTTATGCCTAAAATTATTTTTTAAACGTGTGCAAAAAGGCAATGCACTGCCTAACCACTTCCCTACCGCCATATGCAGAATGACGGCCTGGAAGTGGTTCTGTTATCCTGACTGGGCGTCATATGACGTCCAGCAGGACAACAAGCCGGCGCGCGGCGATCGGCTGTGTGGTGTGTCAGTCTGACACATCGCATCTCCAATCTAGGTAAAGAGCTTCTGTCTGAAACTCTTTACCATGTTTACCATGTGATCAGCCATGACAAATCATGGCTGATCACAGTGTACACAGGAAGAGCCGTGTATCGGCTTTTCCTCTACCCACGTCTGCAGACGCAAATAGATGAGAGCCGATCGGTGGCTTTCCTGACAGGGGGGTCTGCACTGATTGTTTATCAGTGCAGCCCCCCCCTAGGATCGCCACCCAGGACCACCAGGGAGCCCACCCAGGACCACCAGGGAGCCCACACAGGGATCCCACCCAGGGACCACCAGGGAAGGCCACCCAGGATCACCAGGGAGCCCACCCAAGACAACTAGGTAAGGGGCACACAATGTGCAATAGGGATGGCACTGTGCCCATCTGTGATGCCTGCCAGTGCCTCCTTATAACTGCTGCCTATCAATGCCCATCAGTGCCCACCAGTGCCACCCATCAGTGCTCATCAGTGCCCACCAGTGCCACCTATGAGTGCCCATGAGTGCCCATCAGTGCTGCTTATCAGTGCCCATCAGTGCTGCATATCAGTGCCACCTATCAGTGCCCATCAGTGCTGCTTATCAGTGCCCATCAGTGCTGCATATAAGTGCCTCATCACCAGTGCCACCTATAAGTGGCACCTATCAGTGCCCATCAGTGCCAACTATCAGTGCCGCCTATGAGTGCCCATCAGTGCCGCTTATCAGTACCCATCAGTGCTGCATATCAGTGCCACCTATCAGTGCCCATCAGTGCTGCATATCAGTGCCTCATCACCAGTGCCACCTCACCAGTGCAGCCTCATCAGTGCCAATCAGTACTGCCTCAGTAGTGCCCGTCAATGCAGCCTCATCATTGCCCATCAGTGAAGGAGAAAACATACTTATTTACAAAGTTTTGTGGTGGAATTTTTTTTTTCAAAGTTTTCTGTGTTTTTTTATTTGCAGTGCAAAAAAAAAAACCCAGAAGTGATCAAATGCCACCAAAAGAAAGCTCTATGTGTGGGGAAAAAATGATAAAAAAGTTGTTTGGGTACAGCGTCGCATGAAGGTGCATTTGTAATTCAAAATGCAACAGCGCTGAAAGCTGAAAATTGGTCTGGGTGGGAATGGGAGTAAGTGCCTGGTATTGAAGTGATTACGCTGAGCACCCATTATAAAATTTTTGCTGTTCAATTTCCTTTAGATTTACCTTTAACTATGTAGTGCAAGGGCCTACCTGATTGCATACAATTTGAAAGTGTTTAAGTTTGACCTCATATTATATGGTTTCAGACCCCTGGCCAGGGCTCTTCCCCCTGATCCTGGGGCCCTTTACTCCTATTGCTGGTCCCTTTATTATGGTCCCACCGAATAAACGAATAGTTGTGTACCGAGCCTCCCACTCATTCAGAAATGGAAGTATAATAAAAAAAGTTTATTATGCTTCAGTTATGAATGAACCAATTAGTACCAATCACTGACTCTGTCCATTCAGAAAAGGAAGGAGGCGGTAAATGACAAATTTACTGACCCGTTCCCATCTCTCCATCATGACACATCTTCTACACCAGCTGGCAGGAGAGAGGAGGTGGGAAACAGCAGCTCAGGGAAGCACACAGGGACCCTGGAAACCGCAGAAGACAAGTAAACTGGATAGGAGGGGCAGCGGGGGCAGCATATAGAGGAGCCAATCTCCTCCATTAAGAGGAAAATGGAGGAGATCGGTTCCTCTAAATGACGCCCCCACCATCCCTCCTATCCAGGTGTACAAGGGAGGCACATTGGCCCCCTGGAGCACAGGGCCCGCTTGCAATTGAAACCCCTGCAACCCCTGTAGTTACGCCCCTGTATGGTTTTAGTAAATCTAATGGAAAGTTGTACAAGAAGATTGTATAAAAACTGTATAGTGTGTAGCCATCTCTTTTCAAAGCGCTGAGTATGGTTTATCTCTGCTGCCTCTTTCCTCTGTTATCTGTATAAGTCATTGCTCACAGCTTGTTTGGACTATAAGGAATAAAAAAGGTGACGGGGAGGAGAGCTGCAGCACACAGCTTTTGATTGGCAGCCACAGCTCTACATATTTCCATGTACTGTGAGGTGGGGGATGTGTCCCTTCCCTCCAATCAAGGCTCAGAGTTCTCCTCACTGAGCTCTGCTGTATAGGGCTTCAGAGCGCCACCCCCTGCTCTTCCGAGCTGAGAGATGCTGTGTAAAATGTGTGTTTTAGAAGGCTGTAGAGAAGAGATGCTGCAGATAAACAGGTACAACTTATGTAGAATGATTTGTTTCATCTCTGTGTATCACTTGAGGCTAGCCACTTAGTCACTTCACTGCCTAAAGCGGAAGAAAAGCATAACTTTATTCTTAAAAATATACCCTCTCCTCTCCTCCCATAGGCGTGCGCACAGGATGCGCCTCGGCACACCCTAATCCCCCTGAGCACAAGTGGTGTATCATAATGGGTGCAAGTGTGTGCGGGGCACACTGTGCCCTGCCACACACCGCACACATATAGAATGTGTTCTATTTTGACAGCAGCGCTGGATCTGCTGCTGCTAAATCCCTTCTGTCATTTCCGGTCCCGGTAGCTGGGGGCAGGTGCACTGTACCGTGAGCCGCAACATGCTGTGTTTACAACAGCAGCGCTCCCAGCAACTCGCAGAGAATCCATCCTGCCCTGTACATTTCCATGGGAGCAGAGGAGGGGGCAAGGGATGTGCCCAGCCACGCTAGAATGGTCGCAGCAGGCAGAAAGCACTCTCCACACAATGTAAGTAGCTGCTCCTCTCTGTTGGTGAAATTGGAAGGAGAGCTCTGTTGGGGGAATTTTGAGGAGGAGCTCTGTCCTATTGAGGTAGGTTGGGGATGGGGGAAGTGAGATGTGCACTCCTGGACTCTGCCCCCTGTACACAGCACACTCCTGGACTCTGCCCCCTGTACACAGCGCACTCCTGGACCCTACCCCTGTACACAGCGCACTCCTGAACTCTGCCCCCTGTACACAGTGCACTCCTGAACTCTGCCCCCTGTACACCGCATACTCCTGAACTCTGCCCCCTGTACACAGCACACTCCTGAACTCTGCCCCCTGTACACAGCATACTCTTGAACTCTACCTCCTGTACACAGCGTATTCCTGAACTTTGCCCCCCCCCCCATGCACAGTGCACTCCTGAACTTTGCCCCCTGTACACATCGTACTCCTGAACTCTGCCCACTGTACACAGCGCACCTCTGTACACTGCCCCTATACACAGTGCATTCTTATACACTGCCTCGTGTAGGCAGTGCACTCCTGGACTCTGCACCCTGTATGCAGCTTACTCCTGAACTCTATCCCCTGTACATAGTGTACTCTGGAACTCTGCCCCTCTGTATGCAACACACTCTTGAACCCCCCCCCCCCCCCCGTCTGCTCCCTGTATGTAGCATGTTCCTGACTTCTGCTCCCTGCACATGGCATACTCCTGAACTCTGCCCCCTGTATGCAGAATATTCCTGAACTCTGCCCCCTGTATGCAGAGTACTCATGAACTCTGCACTCTGTACATAGTACACGCCTGAAGTCTGCACTTGGCTACTTAAAACCACACTGAAATTTTGCCACATGTTCTTCTCTTCTTGCAGGAGAGCCCAAGTTATGATCAGGGCACTCCCCTCCTCCCGATTGGTCTCCAGGCTTTGTCCTGACTCAAGCTGTACAACAGGGCAGATTATATTGGTTTACCATAGTCAGTAGGGTATCCCAGATAACATACGGTGCTATTCTGTATATGTACACCTAAACCAGCTATATTGTTATTGTAATTTTATTCTAAATTCTTTTGTAATAAAGATTTGCATATATTGCCTATTACTCATATGTTTTGTATATTCCCTGTAAAGTCCCATGGGGGTAAGATACTATTTGTTGTATAGATACAGAGATGAATGAGGGGTTGTTTTAAAGTGCTTTTATTAATTGTTCCGAAAATCAATCACCTTTCAAAGGTGTTTATTTAGATTCTCGCAGTGTATAAAACAGTATAGCAAAAATACAAACTGCCATGACACATGGGTTACAATAAAGAGTGACATAGGGTTGATCGCACATATATTCAATTGTACAAATAGGGGTGTTAAACCCGTAGACTTGCAAGAAGTCCATCGGCTCTTCCCAAGAGGAAGGGTAGTAGCATCAACACAGGATCAATAAATACTGGTGCCCAGTGTCAAAAGGAGAAAAAGAAAACCAGCAATATTGTCACGATGATGCTGGGGTGATCCCCCAGGGCGCGGAGTCTAAGGGCCAGCCGGTATTCTACCAGGGGCCCCCTCACAGGAGTTTGGACTTAGCTGCGTGCTGACTCCAGGTCACGACTTCCAGGTTCACCCTGCTCACAAGGAGAGTACTGGAAGACTCAGATGGATGGATGAAGCAAAAAAAGAGCCGGATAATGAGCCAAGGTCAGGGCGGTCAGCAGACAAACGTAATCTGGGGAACAAGCCGAGTCAGTACACAAGAGATCTTTTCACGAGAAGTCAGGTAAGGAATATCGCACGGAAGGCGCTCAGGAACATGTGTTGCTCAAGCACCAGAAACTAGTCTGAGTGGAATTTAAATAGGGAGACACATGGGAGGCTGGACAGGAAGTAGCAGGAAGAAAGGCTTATAAACCAGCAGGTGAAACCAGCGACGCCCATAGCTGCTGAGTCAGTGCAGCCAGAGTGGAGCACAAGCTTGTGGGACCACATGTGTCAGCAGACCTACAGCAGCAAAGGTAAAAAACATATGCAACCAGCAAGACATAGATTAGCTCCGTAGCTGATCTGTGACAAATAAACTACATTCACACAAAACCATGCAAACCACACACATTCAGTATCACACTATGCGCCATGGTCCCCACTACATCCCAAATTATTCAATAAGCCAAAGTGAACTCACACAAAGTAAAAGAGGCTATTCTTCCATCAGTGTGTCATCCAGGTTTAGATCCTCAGCAACAGTAGATTAGGGAAGTCGCGAGGAAGGCACAGAACCCCAAAAAAACTCAGAAACATCCAACCAGGGCTGCCAGATCTTAGTAAACTTCTTGGGACAAGCTCTGCATATCAATTTGAATTTAGGTGGGTCCCCATTAACAATTCGAAAAAAGGGCCTGAGCTGCAAGGGGGGCAGTATCCTTCCAATGTAGCAGACTGGTTTTCCGAGCATAAAATGTGTACTGGCATGTGCCCAGAGCACCCCGAGAAGTCCAACCTCTGGAGGCTCAAACCAGATTAGTGTGTATTGTATCCAGAAAGTCTGCATGCCAATCAGGGAATTTGTTTCTTCAAAAGTAATTCAGCATGGTAGAGATAAAGCGCCTTGGAGTCTTTGCTAGATATCTTGAAAAGAGTCCGTTCATGCTTGAGAATGAATCTTCTCCTGGCAATAGTAGGGTCCTTTTAATAGTTGGAGCATATGTGATGTCAACTCTGCACACAGTGAAAATAGGTGGTAATAAGAACTCCTTAGGTGAGATGGGGTTAGGGTGTCTGCTAGCAGTGTCCACGTGTAACAGACATGGCTGAGCAAACTGCCATCTCTCCAATCCTGAATGAATGAAGGTATGACTCTAGGACAAGGAGGTGGGATGAGCATGCTCTGGTTCAGCAGTAGTATTAGGCAAAGGATATGAAGTGGGCTGAGGTGGAGTTGGGGGGAACCACTGATGGTGATCAGTATGAGTGTCTCTGTACTTTTGGCTGCTGCAGAAGACTGTCACTGTGTTTCTATGCAGGTGCATTGGTGGTCAGACTGGCAGCACCCAACTAGGCTCCCAGACATTCCCAGTCCAAGAGCGGGCCCACCAATTGCAGTTGACTTTACAGACTCCCAGAATCCTGTGTTGCTCCAGCTCCCACGGGAATTGTGGCACAGTGGTGTAGTGATTAGCACTTTCGCCTGGCAGCAAAAGGGTCGCTGGTTCGAATCCCAGCCACGATACTACCTGCCTGGAGTTTGCATGTTCTCCCCGTGCCTGCATGGGTTTCCTCTGGGTACTCCGGTTTCCTCCCGCATTCCAAAGACACGCTGGTTGGTAAATTAGATCCTGTCTATATTGGCCCTAGTATGTGTATGAATGTGAGTTAGAGACCCTAGATTGTAAGCTCCATGAGGGTAGGGACTGATGTGAATGTAAAATATATATGTAAAGCGCTGCATAAATTGACAGCGCTATATAAGTACCTGAAATAAATAAAAATAAATAAAATTGAAATCTCTGGTCTACTTTATTTCACAGTAAGCATTAACTTAGGAACTCCATGGTTCTTTGCTTTAGGGTCAGAAAAGGCGTGGCCTCCCCCTAGAGGCAGGAGGATGATACATGTCTATGAACACATTGGTTAAAATAGACAGTCTTTTGTTTATTAGCAATGTCTCTTCTCTTCCATTACTTAGTAGCCTTGCACCTGGCTGCACAGATCATGGTCTGAATCCTACAATGTCCCATGGAGTATTCTCAGTTCTTTGTGTACCTTCTCACTGAACATGTCTTTGGTGCATGCACTCAGTCATGATTACATGTACCTCGGCAGAAGCAGTTTTTGTTTTAGCTAAACCATTTTCCGTAGAATATTGTATGCTAGAATCCTTTATCCCGATATTATGATTTTCATTTAGATTTGTCTATTGTAACAAATTGCAGAATCCATCGCATCACAGCGATTGCAGAAATTGTTTGTCAGCGGCGCGAGCAGTGTCACAGCACAGCCACAGCTGTCAGGATGCCTGGGGGAATATTCACATGTAACTCTTTGATGAATGACGATGCCACACTGAATTAGACTGTTATGGCAGCCTAAGTGGCGCCTAAGAGACTATACAAATTTCTGAGGAAGAAATCATTTAAATTTGCTACATTGCCATAGAGAGTCAAAAACAATGCAAAGCATAAGAAATAACTA
Organism: Glandirana rugosa; assembly: GCA_018402905.1. Classification (NCBI taxonomy): domain Eukaryota; kingdom Metazoa; phylum Chordata; class Amphibia; order Anura; family Ranidae; genus Glandirana; species Glandirana rugosa. The sequence goes on along the minus strand of BLSH010070966.1, from coordinate 62,642 downwards.
TAGAAAGCAAATAGTGGAGTCCACTGGTCTGATGGATTTATAATTGCCTTCCATTAAAGGCATAACTGGGAAAGATAAAATTGCCATCTGTAAATGATGATAGAAGAATTTAATAGAAGTCTAATGGCTAATATATATTTAAGAATGATGTCTAAGTAGCTTATCTGTTTTGCAGTTTTATAACATTCTAGTAGACCACCAGCAGATGAATAGCCAAGTAAACAAGATTCATTTTATATTTCTGAATAAATAGCAAGGAATTTATTATTGACAGAACTAATAAAATAAATATAAATTCATCATTCTTTCTTTCAGTTTCAATTGAGTTGTATTGTGTGAATTTTGGGATGCATGTGAATTCTCAACATTAGGCAGATCTATAAACAAATTAGTGAAGTAGTGTTTAATTGAAATCACTAAGGAAATAACTGCATTATAAAAACAGTTAGTGTAAGCATCTATACTTTCAATCTTCTGTAATGTCCTGTACAGCAACACTGGTATAGAGATCATCAGCACTAGCAGCCAATCAGACTCCGTTGCAGCACACATGTCATAAGGACAGAGGTGGCTCTAGGCTTTGTGAGGCCTTAGGCAAAACCTAGACATGAGGCCCTATTCACGCCCATAATGGGAAAAATAATTCAAGCGATAAAAAATTTACTTTATAAATTGCATATAATTAAGAGCTTTAAAGTGCTGGTGTCAGTACTCTCTATCTCGGTGCTGGTGTCAGTGTCAAGTTAGGCGGTTGCGAGGCCCCTGTGAGTGTGAGGCCTTAGGCGACCGCCTAATTTGCCTAATTAGAGAGCCGCCTCTGCATAAGGAGAAAGGGCGGAGTGAGGACCGACAGTCACCGCTCCCTGCTCAATGAAGGTCAAGAACTGAGTGATCAGCTGTCGTGATCGCTCAGTTCTTGGTCTTAGTGCCAGTGGAGGACAGCTGGAGCATCGGATCGATGCTGCAGCCATATACTGCAGGTGAGTATGTGTGCTTTTTTGCTATCCCGCACTTCTCCTTTAATTTTGCATTGCCCCTTGTGTGAACTCCAACTTTAAAACCCTGATTAACTTTCAATTCAAATCAGCTAAATATATTCCAGGCTCATTAAAACAAATGATACGCAAAGTCTTACAATTTTTTTATTTAGAAAACAACCATAGCCTGAGTAGAAAAGTCTGTTCCCCGCCAGCATGCTGCAGGATCTCTGTGCGGAAGTAGTGGTCTCTATGCCAAAACACAACATGCCCCTTGCTGATTCAGAGCGAGAGCTCTGCTTTAAAGGATAAGTTCAACTTACTTACTTTTGCAGGTAAAAAATTTGCATTTAATATTTTTTTTTTTTTTCACTTGGAGCCTGGAAAGCATTGCACCCATGATCAGCAGACTTGTCAGGGTATCTGATTGTGTATATCACGTATTACACACTGACAGGAAGAGAGAATGAGCTACCATGGTGCTCAACAGCGCTGTGGTAGTTCATAGAGGACTACAAGCCAACAGTTGCAAAGGCTGTTGGGACTTGTAGTTTTCCGATTCACAAAACACACTGAATGGATGATGCCCGGCCATATTTTCTTTAGATAGTGGCAGCAACGGGGGGGGGGGGGGGGGGGGAAGTGAAGTTCTCCAGCTCGCTGTCAAAACAGGGACTCAGGGGGGAGGGCATGTTACACCTTGAATATGGGTGTAATATGTAACATACAAATTATAAAGATCCATCAGCGCAGACAGATAATCTATAAGCAGCTGAACACACATGGTTAAACACAATCAAATCCCTTAAATGAATAGTCAATTTACAGCTGTGCAGTGCTTAAAGGAAATTAAAAAAATCAATCATCAAGTCCATAAATAATTCCATAAAGGCATCCTCAGGGCCAGCTCTACCATTCGGCAGAGTAGGCGGCCGCCTAGGGTGCCACTGCCGCCCAGGGTGTCCAGCTGCTGATGATCTGTCACTGGTCTGCATCGATCACTCATGTCAATGGAGAGCCCTGGCTGGCAGCACACCAGGGTGGGAAAATGAGGCGGGTGCAGGGGCACAGGTGCAGGCCTATGGACCACGGCTAAAGAAATGGGTAGAGAGGTGCTGCAAAAATCTCCACCTCCACCACCTCCATCGTATACATGGACAGGGCAAAGGGGGTGGAGTCAGGGGCGGGGCCAAATGGGGGGGCGGCAAAATTAGGTTTTGCCTAGGGTGTCAAAAATCCTTGCACCAGCCCTGGGCATCCTCCTATGGTGTCAAACAAGTGTCATAAAATGCATGCAGGTCAGTGAGGGAGCAGAGGCATAATTTTTCATCATTGGTCTCCACTTGACCTGTGGCTGTCAGATGAGGGAGTAATTCCCTCTGGTCTTACTACATACTACTGCCTAACCAATTTGCACTTGCTGGAGCCAAACAGCAGGAGTAGAATCTCCAATTGCTGGGGGATCCTCGTCTGTGGTAGCTGTGCCGTCTTCCCCCCATACCCTGGGACCTGTACACAGTCGTTTATACCCCACTTACCATCACCGCATGGCTATGCAATACCTGTAGCCTAGCTTCCAGTTGTAGACCAATGATGGAAATTATGGCTCTGCTCCCTCACTGACCTGCCTGATGTTTTTAAATCTAAGAGGCGCTGGGAGGACTTTGCCATACCAGGCATCTCTTTATATCTCTTTATATCTCTGCATGGAAGGGTTTGCCTTTCCCAGAAAAAGGCAGAAGCAATAATTGATCCCTGTGATAAGGATCAATTCCATAAGGTGAGCGCCTGGTGTTACTGGTGGCGGGCCTGGGAGCACTTTTTCTTCACCTGTGAAGTCATCTGCATGCATTTTATGACACTTGTTTGACCATAGGAGGATGCCTTTATGGATTCATTTATGGACTTGATGATTGATTTTTTAATTTCCCTTGAGCGCTGCACAGTTGTAAATTTACTAGTAATATGTAACATGTAGGTGACCTTATCCTTTAACCACTTCCCGCCCAGCCTATTGGCCGGCTGGGCGGTGGTTCAGTTATCCTGACTGGCCATCCATTGACGTCCTAAGGATAACCCGCGGGCACGTATCGCGGCGATTGGCTGTGCGGTGTGTCAGTCTGACCCACCGCATTACCGATCTCGGTAAAGAGCTTTCATCGGAAGCTGTTTACCACATGATCAGCTGTGACCAATCATGGCTGATCACGATGTAAACAGGAAGAGCCGTTTATCGGCGTTTCCTCTGCTTGCCCCCCTAGGATCGCCACCCTAGACCACCAGGGAGCCCGCCCAGGAACCACCAGGGAGAGCCAGCCCAGGGACCACCAGGGAGCCGATCAGGGAGCCCACCCTGACCACAAGGGAGCCCACCCTAGACCTCCTGGTAAGGGGCACAATGCCCAACATGGATGGTACTCAGTGCCTATTTTAGATGCCACCCTAGACCACCAGGGAATGCACACATTACAGTGCCCTCTATCAGTGCCCACCAGTGCCACCTATCAGTGCCCACAAGTGCTCACCAGTGCCACCTATAAATGCCCACCAGTGCCACCTATCAGTGCCGCCTATGAGTGCCCATCAGTGCCACTTATCAGTGCCCGTCAGGGCTGCATATCAGTGCCACCTATCAGTGCCGTCTGTACTGCTTATCAGTGCCGTCTATCAGTGCTGCATATAAGTGCCTCATTATCCATCAGTGCCCGTCAGTGCCACCTCATCAGTGCCACCTCATCAGTGCCAATCAGTGTAGCCTCATCAGTGCCCACCAGTGTAGCCTCATCAGTGCCCATCAATGATGGAGAGAATGCACCCAAGCCCAGTCACAGTTCCCTGTGTCCATTTAGACATGGAGCTGCTGCCCGGCCCTGCTCCCTTTCTCTCCCCATTGGCTGACTGATTTTGATTGACAGTAGCAAAAGCCAAAGGCGCCGCTCTGCTGTCTCACCCATTAAGGAGGGGAGTCCCGGGCAGCCGAGACATTACTGCAACATCGCTGGATCTAGAGGGACCTCAGGTAAGTATTAGAGGGGCTGAGGGGTTGCACACTGAAGGTTTTTTTTATCGTAATGCATAGAATGCATTAGGATAAAAAACCTTCTGCCTTTACAATCACTTTAAGCTTTTATTGTGTACTTCAGCAAGACAGTAACTCTTACAAAAAGGAAATAGTAATACAGAACATCCAATACTACATCTACAATAATTGTAGAGCAGGATGAGTCACAGCATATTTTAGGTACAAAATAGCAAATGAAGATAAAGAATAACTGGCACGTAAAAAATAGTGGCATTTAGATCAAAAGTATCTACCTAGCAGGGAAATGCCCTTAATAAATTAGCCTGGCAAAGCTGTATACTTTGAGATTATGAAATTATATTACCTCCTAAGCAGGGTCTTACTTACATATTTTTTAGTTTTTCCTAAAATAGAATTTAAACAAAAGAAAAAAACAAGAACGGAGAATCAAGAGGGTAAACCGGTAGCACTTCAATAGTGCTCCAAATTACTAACAGTATATTGCCATCTGACACGCGTCAAGTAGCATGTCCTATGATATACTGTAGGTGGAAGAGTTAGCAAGTAGAGAAAACCTGATAGATAGATAGATAGATAGATAGATAGATAGATAGATAGATAGATAGATAGATAGATAGATAGATAGATAGATAAAGAGAGAGAGAGAAAAATAGGGGAGGGGGTGGTGGAAGGAAATGAAAGTGATAATACAGTTGGGACCCCAGAGGCTGGGCCACCATGTCGCGGCCCACACAATCCACTCTAGCTCCTCCGATTACGCTCACACTCTGGTGGAATTTGCTAAGAAAGTGCAGAGGATACATAGGTGTTGTAGTTACTGAAATATTGGAAATCATGCCAATAATACCATGTTTTGCAGTACAGTACTGCTCCTCCTTCTGCCTCATATCTGCTGTTAAACGCTCCATTTCAGCTATTTCTTTTACCACAACGATCCATTGGCCCACCGTCAGGAGGTCTGAGCATTTCCATTTTTGAGGGATACAGATTTTTGCTGTATTTAATAAGTGTAGCCACGCCGCAAAAGTAGAGTTAAGTGTAGTAGACACGTCTCTGGCCTCTGGTGTATATCGGTCAACTTGAAGACCAGTTCCTAAATCGAGTACTAGAGGGGGTGGATGCGGAGACAATGCAGTGTTTTGCTCTGTTTTCTGCTGCTTACATCGTTAATCCATCTGCCCCCCCTTTCATGGTATAAATTGTGAAATAGTATTGATGGACCAAGCCAGGGTATTTTAACCTTGAACAAAAATCTCTGTGTAGCCTTTGCCCCCTTGGGGGTTGCTGAATGCTGTGGTTCACCTAATCAGACTGCCCTCAGTCACACTCTTTCCTCACATCCGGAGTCACAGAATAGACTGGTACTTTGTTTTTGTGTTTTTATTAGGGGATTGAACTTGGATAGAGTAGGCATGATTATGGGATGCCCACCGATCAACAGTTCTTTAATGGAACCTCTATATACATCACAGCATATACACTTCTCCTTCTTCACTCCAGCATAGGGATGGGCGAACGGTTCGGCCCGAGCATAAGTTCGGGCCAAACTTTCGTTGTTCGGTCGTTCAGCGAACCCCCCCAAACGGACCACAATGCATTGCAGTGCTGGACAGTGCATTGCAAGCCCTGATTGGCTGAAGTACAGAGCACTGTCAGAGTTATGATTGGACACTGTCTTAATGACTTTATCCAATCATGGCTCATTCCCACCCCATAGTATAAAAGTATTCTTTCAATGGCAGCCATTTTCAGTGTGATTTCGGCGTGGATAGAGATAGAACATGGCTCTGTTCAGTGTTATTAGGTAGTTAGTGTGCTATACTGTGCTATTGTGCTTCAATTGTCAGTGTAGAATATTCGTTTAGTGTTAGTCTAGGGATAGCAAGAGTGTATTGAGGGGAACCATCATTCAGCTTTGCATAGTGTGCAGCTAGAGTAGGGACAGCTCAAATTATTTCACTGTAGTGTAGTGAGACTGTGTCATTCATACATACATTAGTGTATATGTAGGCTAGGGACAGCTCAGATAGTATCAGTGTAGTGTAGTGAGACCGTGTCACTAATCTTTACATTACTGTATAGCTAGAGTAGGGACAGTTCAGATAGCGTCAGTGTAGTGATGGTTGAACACCATCTATTTGATTGCGTTACTGCAAGTTTAACGCCATTTACTTCTGTGTGCATTGCTGCCAGTTTAACACCATTTATTTCTGTGTGCGTTTACCCCCAGTTTAACGGCATATAGTTTTGTGCATTACTGCAAGTTTAACTCCATTTATTTCTGTGTGCGTTACTGCCAGTTTAACGCCATATAGTTTTGTGTGCGTTACTGCCAGTTTAACGCCATATAATTTTGTGCGTTACTGCTAGTTTAACGCCATTTACTTCTGTGTGCGTTACTGCATGTTTAATGCCATTTACTTCTGCATGCGCTACTGCAAGTTTAACGCCATTTCCTTCTGTGTACGTTACTGCAAGTTTAACGCCATATAGTTTTGTGCGTTACTGCAAGCTTAACGCCATTTACTTCTGTGTGCGTTACTGCCAGTTTAATGCAATATAGTTTTGTGCATTACTTCAAGTTTAAAGCCATTTATTTCTGTGTGCGGCACTGCAAGTTTAACGCCATATAGTTTTGTTTGTTACTGACAGTTTAACGCCATATAGTTCTGTGCGTCACAGTACGTTTGACGCATTATATTGCAGTATATTATAGTGTATCTGTGGAGTGCGTGTAGTGTGAGTGCTCAAATTAAAATGCACCAAATACCACTTTACATTGATTAAAGTGCATTTACGTACAGATTGCGACTTCTTATTTACATTTGCTATTAAGCACCGCTCCCTCCCTCCCAATAATGTCTGGGAGGACAACAAGGAGAGTCAGACGTTCCCTTGGCACTGTAAGGGGGCCAGCAACAAATGTATCCACAGGCAAAGGTGGACGTGGTGGTCAGTCCTCAGGAAGGGCATCATTTCCTCTCTTTAGTGAGTTTGCCCATGCTATCCAGCCACAGCATTCAGAAGAGGTGGTGGACTGGCTTACTAAACCTTCATCATCCTCCTCATTGTCTGTCACGCAAGCAGAGACAAGTGTGCAGTCCCCTGCAGTTGCCAGAGTGTATAAACCTGCTTACTTGTCCACATCTATTCCTGCTGTAGCCCCAACATCAGGCATGGAGGAGTCAGCTGAGCCACTTGCTCCTTGATGATGCCCAGCCATTACTGGATTCAGATGTTGGTTCTGAGGTTGAGGATGACAGGAAAATGAGCTTAGAGAGAGGGGAGAACACTGGTATACAAATTGGCATTCATGTTGTTAGCAAAACCGGACTTACCTGGCCTTGTCCACATGTGCGCGCCAATGGAGCCAAAGCAGCCTATTTAAGCAGACAGCACCTTGCAGCAGGTGCTGTCCATTCTACAGCGTTCTGACTCTACCATCAGGTATGTGACAGTAACGAATAGCCATGTCCGAGTCTGCGCAGGGGGCCTCTCCCATGGAGGATTTATGTGCAACCAAGCCCAAGGTGCCTATGCCCCACCAGATTGCAGGAGACCGCAGGAAGTTCTGGGCCTTCCAATTCCTGCAAACTATACTTTGCTCTCCAGCCACGGACATTTTCCTTAGAGGCCACTAAATTGGGGCTAGTGATCTTGCTTCTGCAGGAGGAACCCCAAGCTTGGGCCCACCGCCTTTTGGAACAAAAGGCCCCAGAGACTACTAGCCTAGACCGCTTCTTCCAAGTGATGGCTCCATGCTTTGCAGCAGGGCCGTCGCATGGCCAAAGATTTTGTGTCTGATTTCCAGCGCTGGAGCGCAGACACCGCCTCGACTGCTGCGGCCCTCTGTTATCAATTCCGGTTGGGTCTCTCAGAGCCGCTCAAAGACGAGCTGGCCTGCGTCAGGGTACCACAATCCCTCGATGCCCTGATCAATCTGGCCATCCAGATAGATCGCCACCTGCGGGAACGCAGAGCTGAGATATCCGCATAGCCCACACGTCTCACCTGGATGATGCCCAGAGTTCCCAGCTATCCTGGTCCCAATCCAGTCACCTCCTCTTCCGCCGTTCTACCAGACCCACCGGAGCCAATGCAAATCAGGCTTCTCCGCTTGTCACTGACCCCAGAGGAACGCCAGAATCTATGCCTGTACTGTGGAGGTTCCCGGGCACCTGGTTTGGAATTGCCCCGCCAAGGCTGGTAAGTGGGCACCGTCTCCCTCTGAAAGACTGATGTACCTGCCTAATGACAAAGCTCATCTTGTACTCTCCATTTCTTTGCAGCTTCCCGGCAGGGATACCCCTGTACAGGCTATCCTTGACTCAGGTGCATGCAGTTGCTTTGTTGATGCCACCTTCGCAGCGCACCACCAGATACTCCTTTGACCCAAGGATCACCCCATGTTGGTCCGGCTTGCTGATGGGTCAGCCATTAAGTCGGGCACCGTCACCCAGGAAATCATCCCTATGCTGGCCACCACGGAGGGAGGCCACCTGGAATTCCTATGACTGGACGCCATTGTATCCCCACTTTTCCCAGTCATCTTGGGCCTTCCATGGCTCCGGACTCACATTCCTTCTATCAATTGGGCAACAAGTGAGATCCGCTTCAGCTCCCCCTACTGTCTCCACCACTGTCTGCCGCAGCCCCAGGAAGAATCTCCAGCTGTGCTCTGTCTGGATACTGATAATGACCAGGAAAGTCGCCTGATCGTCCCAGCACCCTTCCAGGACTTCCTGGACATATTCAGCAAAAAGGGGGCTGACGTCCTCCCACTGCACAGGCCCTATAATTGCCCGATTGACTTCTTGCCAGGGACTGAGGTTCCATTCAGTCGGATTTTCCCCTTGTCCGAAGTGGAGCTAGTAGCCCTCAAGGCATACTTGGAAGAGAATTTAAAGAAGGGGTTCATCAGACCTTCCGCCTCACCATCAGGGGCGGGAATCTTCTTTGTAGAGAAGAAGGACCGCTCTGCGAGGCCCTGTATAGATTACCGGGATCTCAATCGGATCACTGTCAAGAACCGGTATCCCCTGCCTCTGGTCCCAGAGCTTTTTCAGAGGCTTGGAAAAGCCACAGTCTTCACCAAGCTGGACCTCCGTGGAGCGTACAACTTAATCCACATCCGTGAAGGGGATGAGTGGAAAACGGCATTCCGAACCCAGTTCAATCACTTTGAATATCTTGTGATGTCGTTCAGACTATGCAACACCCCAGCTACATTCCAGCACTTGGTGAACTACAGTTTTTGGGACTATCTGGACCAGTTTTTAGTCATCTACCTGGATGACATTTTAATTTTCTCTCCATCACTAGAAGAGCACAGCCAGCATGTGAAAAGCATACTTGCCCGCCTCCGGCAACATGGCCTGTACGCTAAGGCGGAAAAATGCTCTTTTGAATGCGCCAGCGTCTCCTTTCTGGGCTTCAACATCACCACTTCAGGGATCAGCATGGATCCACAGAAAGTCTCAGCCATCCTGTAGTGGCCAGCCCCAGTCGACAAGAAAGGAGTCCAGTGCTCCATAGGCTGGAAATTCATTAGAGGCTTTTTGGCGGTCATCACACCCATAACCCAGCTTACTAAGCAAGATGTATGCTTCTGCTGGACTCCTGAAGCCCAAGAAGGCTTTTCCAAGCTCAAAAAGTTGTTCACCTCAGCTCCTGTTCTTAAGCATCCTGACCCTGCTCTGCCTTATACTCTTGAAGTGGATGCCTCAGAAACAGCAGTAGGAGCAGTCCTTTCACAGAGACGAGGTCCAAAAGCCTCACTCCACCCCATCGCCTTCTTCTCCAGAAAACTTTCACCACCAGAGAAAAATTACGATGTGGATGACAGAGAATTGCTGGCAATCAAATCAGCACTGGAGGAGTGGCGGTACCTCATGGAAGGAGCTTCACACCCTATCCTGGTCTTCATGGACCACAAAAACCTGGATTACCTACGGACGGCTAAAAGGCTAAAACCCGGCAAGCAAGGTGGGCATTGTTCTTTTCACGGTTCCAGTTGCACATTACCTACTGGCCAGGAGGCAAGAATGTAAAGCGGATGCCCTGTCCCGAATGTTCCATTTTCCAGAAGATCACTATCCTCCAGACACAATTCTACCTGCTCACAGTTTTTTACTAACCCAGGAAGACCTCCTTACCTGGGTCAGGCAATTCCTTGCTGGTCTCACCATACCACCAAACTCCGGGCTTACATCAAGGGACGGGCTGTGATGGTGCAATAACTGACTTTACATTCTACAGGGGCTACGCCTACAACCCTTGACCTCTGCCATGATCTCAAGTTGGCCGGGCATTTTGGTAGGCGCAAAACGACAGAGCTGCTCTCCTGCTCATTTTGGTGGCCTTGCCTAGCAGAAGACTGCAACAATTACGTGGCTCCTTGTCCTGTCTGTGCCAAGAATAAAACGGAAAAATTTAGGCCGTGGGGGCTACTTAACCCGCTACCCATTCCCGAACGGCCATGGTCCCAGATTTCAATGGACTTTATAGTCGAGCTACCACCATCGGTTGGGTTCAGTACTGTTCTTGTGGTGGTAGACTGCCTTACGAAAATGGCCCACTTCATACCCATGAAGGACACCCCCACAGCTGCCGAAACTGCAGAAGCCTTCATTAGGGAAGTGGTTCGGTTACACGAAATTCCTGCTAACATCGTGTCAGATCGAGGGGTGCAATTCACATCCCGTTTTTGGAAAGCCCTATGCTCCTCCCTGTGAATTAACCTGGCTTTTTCCTCAGCCTACCACCCACAGTCTAACGGCCAAACAGAGAGGACCAACCAGACCCTTGAGCAGTACCTCCGCTGCTACTCTTCGTACTCTCAGGATGGCTGGATCTCCCTATTACCGGTAGCCAAGTTTGCTTATAATAACTCAGTTCATTCAGCTACCAAACAATCCCCATTCTCAGCAAACTTCGGCTACCACCCCACCTTCATGCCTGACCTACCAACAGAAAACATGGTACCCGCAGTTCTGGAAATGACGCAATTTCTGAAGAGGAACAATAAGCTCCTCCAGGAGACTATTGCCCAGACTCAGGCAAACAACAAAACAAACTTTGACAAAGGAAGGCGAAGAGTACTAGTACTTCAACTGGATCAGCGGGTCTGGTTGTCCACAAAAAACCTAAAACTCTCCTTCCCTCCAAAAAAATGGGGCCAAGGTTCATGGGGCCTTTCCCGATTAAAAAGAAGATCAACCAAGTGGCTTATGACCTGGAGCTACCTCCTTCACTTCGCATCCATCCAGTTTTTCATGTAAGCTTGGTCAAGCCCGTGATCAAGGACCTCTTTCCTGGGCCTAATACAGCCCACCAGAACCGATTTGGTGGATGGAGAGGATGAATTTGAAGTCGAGGCCATCCTCGACTGCAGAAAAAGAGGAGGAAACAATCAATTCCTGGTCAAATGGAAGGGCTATGGACCCGAAGAGAGCTCCTGGGAGCCAGAGGAGAACTTACATGCAAAGGAACTGGTCAGAGCCTTCTGGAGAAGACACCGATGAAGAGAGCCTGTTTGGGCATCCGGAGGCTGCCCCTTGGGGGGGGCAATGTTAGGAAAACTGGACTTACCTGGCCTTGTGCGCATTGCGTGCGCCTGTGCGTGTTCGCATGCATCCGTGCGTGCGCCCGTGTGCGTGGGCATGCGCCTATGGCACCAAAGTGGCATATTTAAGCAGACAGCACCTTGCAGCAGGTGCTGTCCATTCTACAGCATTCCAGTGCCTTGTGACCCCTGTATCTGCTCTGAGAACACTTCCTGTGTTTGTGACCTTGGACTTGTTGCTTTCTGCCTGCCCTGACCACCGGCCTGTCTAGGACGACTCTCCTGCCTGATCCTGTGTACTTCTGCTGCCTGCACGTTGCCGACCCTGCCTGCACCCCGACCATCCGCTTGCCTGATCCTCCTGTACCGCACTGCCAGCCTGTTACCGACCCAGACAGCGCTACCACGCTTCTGCCAAGCACGAGCTCCAGTGGACCTTCACCCACCACCAGAGACCAAGTCCAGCCCTCGTGCCCCCCTGTGCTCTAGAACTCCCTGTCTGCACTACCAGGGGTTCTCGAACCAGGGCCGTAAGAGACGTTGCCCCCTGCATAAGTCAGACTCTACCATCAGGTACGTGACACATGTTCCCCCAGCCACAGCGTATTGCCAAGTTGTTTCCAGTGGTAATGATAATGATGAAGATGGAGGAGATGAAGATGACGATGATGATGATGAGGCCACTGATGCGACTTGGGTGCCAAATAGAGCAGAGGAGGAAACTGAAGGTGAGGCAGCAAAACCCCAAGCAGGCTGACATCAAAAAGAGTAGAGAGTAGCCACCCTATTCCATCACATTCTGCAGCTGTTATCTCCCAGCCCACTTCCCAAAGCTCAGCTGTCTGGGCCTTTTTCAGCACATCTGCAGCATATCGCACTGTTGCTATCTGCAAACAGTGTCTCAGGCACATCAAACGTGGCAAAAACACTAGCCATTTGTGTACCACATGCTTAACAAGGCATTTATTGTCCAACCACTCAGCCCGTTGGCAAGAGCACCTAAAAGCCACACAAAAGGGACACAAATCTGTCCCTCCTCCTTACCCACTACAGTCTGCCCCTGCTATACCGAGTCATTACCTCCAATGACAGGGATAACTGTATAGCACAGGGTGTCCCAGGTCCTAGCAGCACATCTGCCAGCAGCACACCACCAGTTGTAGACAGTAGCAAGCAAATTTCTCTGCCCCATCTGCTGCAGCGGAAAAAAAATACAGTCCCTGCCATACCCAGCGTCTAATTGTAAGCTTGTCAAAGCTGTTGGCTCTCCAACTTCTGCCTTTCAGCCTGGTGGATTCTGCCCCCTTCCGTGAATTCACACAATGTGCTGTACCACAATGGCAGGTTCTCAGTCGCTACTACTTTTCCTGTAAGGCCGTTCCATCTCTCTATCATCATGTGGAAGGGAATGTTCTGGCATCGTTGGACAAGGCAGTCAGCCGTAAAATCCACCTTACAGCTGACATGTGGTCCAGCAAGCATGGGCAGTGGTGATATATTTAGTTCACAGCACACTGGGTAACGCTTTCTGCATCTCGGAAGGATGAAGGACAGTGCTCAGTTCTGCAGCTTGTTGTGCCCCCACATCTCCATACAGCTGGTGGTGATGATGCCAGACCTGTGAGCTCTACCCCCTCCTCCTCCGCCAACTCCATGCCCTCCTCTGCAGAATTGTCCTATGAACATCAGGTACCCACTAAGCGTTCAAAGGGCTATTCCATGAGTCAGGCTAAAAGGTGCCATGCAGTGCTTCAGCTGGTGTGACTAGAGGATAGGAACTACACCGGAGCAGAGATTCTTGCAGCTCTGCAGGGACTGGCCCAGAGGTGGCTCACACCACGCCAGCTGGAGCCAGGAATGGTGGTGTGCGATAACGCCTCAAACCTCCTGTCCGCCCTTCGATAGGGAAAGTTGACACATGTGCCATGCCTGGCACATGTCCTCAATTTGGTGGTGCAGCTTTCCTAAATACGTTCCCAGGGTTGGAAGATGTGCCAAAGCTGGGCAGAAGAGTCTGTAGCCATTTCAGGCGGTCATACACAGCCAGTACTCGGTTGGCTGAAATTCAGCTGGAATTCCACCTGCCCGTAAACCGCCTCAGCTTTTTTTCCCCATGCCAATGGCTGATCATTAAAGATGCATGCACTGTACTGTCACCATTTCAGGAAGCCACAAGGATGGTGAGCCGTGACAGTGCATGCATCAGTGACACAATCCCTGTTGTGTTCCTGCTGGAGCAGACTCTGCGTGCCATTATGGACAGGGCACTGGAGGCAGAGCAGCAGGAGGAAGAGGACTTCCTTTGCTCTCAAGGCCCACTTTATCCAGACACCATCATTCCTATGTCACAGAACACAAAGAAGGATGAGGAGGAGTATTCTGGCACTTTTGTAGGCTTCGAAGAAGAGGAAGAAATGCATCAATCTGTAAGCAATGGCTTTCCAACCCCAGGACCCTTGGGAGTAGTACGTGGCTGGAAGGAGGAAGTTCCAGATGCTGTCATCCTGAGTGACCCTAAGGAGTCTGCTTCTCAAGCCTCGGCAACCTCATGCTTCAAAGCCTGCAAAAGGACCCAAGAATACGTGGCATAAAGGAAAATGATCATTACTGGTTGGCAACCCTCCTTGACCACCGCTATAAGGGTGGCACAGTGTTGTAGTGGATAGCACTTTCGTCTGGCAGCAAAAGGGTAGCTGGTTGGAATCCCAACCAGGTCACTACCTGCCTGGAGTTTGCATGTTCTCCCTGTGCCTGCATGGGTTTCCTCCGGGTACTCCGGTTTCCTCCCACACTCCAACACGACATGCTGGTAGGTTAATTGGATCCTGTCTAAATTGGCCCTAGTATGTGTATGAATGTGTTAGGGACCTTCGATTGTAAGCTCCTTGAGGGTAGGGACTGATGTGAATGTACAATTAATATGTAAAGCGCTGCGTAAATTGACAGCGATATATAAGTACCTGAAATAATAATAATAATAATAATAAGGGGAAGGTCTCAGGACTCCCCTCCCCACAAAGAGTGCAGAAGATAAAATCTCTTCAGGACAGATTAAAGAGGATTTTACGTTTTTCCCGACTCCAGTAATTTTCAGTGTTGTGGAAAACGTAGTTTTTAGTCTTCTGTTGGTCAAGAGAGGAGTGTTGGAGAAGACGTCCGCCTAAGTGATGCAAATCTGACGGAATTTTTGTTTTCCTCGCCGCCCAGGGCTGTCAGCTTCCATATCCCATCGGCAGCATCTGCATCACATGGTGGACGATTACCTCGGGGCCAAAACAGAGATGGAGAGCTTTTCCATTGACGATCCACTGGCTTACTGGGTCATGAGAATAGACCACTGACCATAACTTGCCCAGTATGCTATTGAGTTGTTGGGCTGCATCCAGCATGCTTTCAGAATGGGCATTCAGTGCTGCAGGAGGTTTCGTTACTGATCATAGAACGTGTCTGTCCACAGACTCCGTGGACCGTTTGACTTTTATAAAAATGAATCAGTCCTGGATTACCAGCTATGAAGCCCCTGATGCTGATGTCACTGATTAAGTGTTTTTAGGATGTGGAATCTCTGCAGGACTTCGAGGCTGCCTAGCTTTGAAGGTGTTCAATCATTTAATCTGGAAGAATGTTTTTGGTATAGGTTTCATGGGCACAATTAACACCCAAAGACCAATTTTTCAGCACCTGTTTGACAGGTGCATATCTTTGCAATTTTATTTGCCTTCATTAAGAGCACCTCTATATGGTTACGGTGGGAAGGAGCCACCGACACCCAAAGACCAATTTTTCAGCACCTGTTTGACAGGTGCATATCATTGCAGTTTTTTACAGCAAGGCCAATTCTTGCTTTCATCAAGAGTACCTCTATAGAGTTACGATGGGAAGGCGCCACTGACACCCAAAGACCAATTTTTCTGCACCTGTTTGACAGGTGCATATAATTGCAATATTTTTTACAGAAAGGCCAATTCTTACCTTCGTGAAGAGCACCTCTATAGGGTTATGGTGTGAAGGCACCACCGACACCCAAAGCCCAATTTTTTCGCAACCGTTATTTCTATCCAAAGTCAAAGTGACACCATAATTTATCCAAAAAATCTCTAATCTTGTTCCCAATGCACTACATTGTGGCCTCATCATACACACTGGCTCCCCAGCTGTTGCCGAGCAAAATAAAGGCAGCTTGCAGGGAAAATGTAATTTTTTTGGGCTTTATAAATGCAATTATTGCTGCAGCAGATTCTAGACATGGTACATATCTGCTACTTTACAGTTAGACTAAGGGGAGCCCCCAGGCACTATATTGGAAGGTTTTTTTTATTTTTATGCTTTCACTTTAAAAATCAAAAAATCACTGCTCATTTAAAAATGATGTTTTTTACAAACTTTTTTTCATTAATACATGTCCCCCAGGGCAGGACCCCTATAACCATTGTATGCCCAATTACTTGCATATAGGCCTTCAAAATGGGCACTTTTGATTTTTGATGTTTGGGTCCCATTGACTTTAATGGGGTTCATTATTCGGGTCTGAACTTTCGTGATGTTCGAAAGTTCTGGTGTGAACTGAACAGGGGTCCGTTCAGCCCATCCCTACTCCAGCACAAACACTTGCTACACGGTTAACTCCTTGTTCCTCTCTCCAGCACAATCACTTGCGCACAGTTATTTTCTTGTTCCTCTCTCCTGCACAAACTTGGTACCAGCCTAGCTAGCACATGGTGAGGCCTGCTGTAGTTTTAGCATGACCTCTGGACCGCCCATTACAGGCAGGGACTATGGGCCCCACCGAAGTGTAGCAAAGTACATATGTGCTAGCTAGTATGATGGACTACTGCTCCCAACCCATCCTCTTCCAGGCCCTGCCAGCCCTCCTAGCTGCAACGGCCCTCTCCACTGCCACAGAGACACCACAGTCCCAACTGGCTCTTGTACCCTTCTCAGACTGTCTCTCACCCTAATCTGCTCCGGTGTACATCTTCCAGCTTCTCAGGGAGTGCATCACTCACCGACACCTGTCACTTGTAGTTCCTCTCCTGGAGATCTCTCCGATAGTGCTCTCTCCTGCTGTCCTTTCCCGCTCTGCCTTGTGCCTCTCCTCCAGGACCTCACTTTCTCCCCCTGGCTGCACCCAAACACTCCTAGGCCGAGGTCAACCTCCCCCCTTCCCCCCCAGACTGGGAGCTCCCTCTAGTTCTTGACAGCTTCCACAATATTCCATCTCCAGCTCTTCCATTCAAACTCTCCTCCCAGACTGGGCTGACCCAAGGCATTTAAGGAGGCCTGCCCCCTGCCAATCCAGTTTGGGGATTGGTCAGGGCTCCTTAAGATACCTTAGGCAGTTCCACCTCCTTTTCCCCACCCTTTCTTCCAGAACATTCTGAGCCTGAAAGAAGGGGCTTACCAAGGAGTGTCACTACCTGCAGTTACCAGTCCTCCCTGGGCCACTCCCCTGCCCAGAATCAAAACAATCAAGCCTGACTTCCAGTCAAGCCTGACTAAATTTACCTCACCTACACAAAAATCTCTCTCTAAGCACCCACCTATGGTAGAGGGCGCTACACCTGTCTGGCTGCATAACTTTTATAGTATATATTGAGACAACTATCACTAGTTAGGAGCATCATCTACAGCACCAGTAACTAGAGTTGTTAAAGAAAGCCTGAAAGGCAGCATTGTAGTGTACTGTATATGCAGTACGTTTGAAAGTTGGTCATATACTGTTACATTTTCAAAAAACTGCTTGTACAAAAATTGGCACGAAAAATCTTTGTACATTCCATGACTTTTTAAAGTACTTTGAAATTTAATTTGCTTGTAACATTCGATTTTGAAATGCTTGTAACATTTTAACTTGCTTGTAACATTCGATTTTGGAATGAATGAATACACTGTTAGAATTTCTTCTATGAAGAAAAAAATTCAATCCTATTTCGTTTGATTTTTGTCATCACTATGGTCGAAAACAAATGTTGCTTTTGACCTCACTAATGATTAGAAACTTGAACAAACGTTCTTAAAATGAAAAATTTGAAAAATAATTTTACTAGTGTATGGCCACCTTAAAACAACATTCGCATGGGAGTTTAGCCATGCTGCAAATCCCAGCAGCATAAAAAATACTGATTCCTGCCACTGGGATTGATAGCTGTGTGCAGATAGCTGTGGCTGCCGAGCCTGTACATTGCAACTATAGGTTGTCAGTGGCCACAGCTATTTAGACTGTTTACACAGCTAGTGAATATCTTCAGAGGTTATGGTTGGATGCACTTTGGATGTGGCTGTGTAAACAGTCATGAATAGCTGCAGCCGCCAATACGTTCATTGCACTCTAAGACCCCTTTCACACTGAGGCAGTTTTCAGGCACTTTTGCGCTGAAAAGCACCTGAAAACTGCCTCCCATTAATTTTAATGAGTGCTTTCACACTGGGGCAGTGCGCTTGTGGGGCAGTAGAAAAAGTCCTGCAATCAGCATCTTTGGAGCAACGCCCCTGCCCATTGAAATGAATGCGCAGCGCTTCCAAAGTGCCGCAAAACGGGTCTATTTTCGTTTTTTTTAAAGTCACGTTATCAGGTGGCCTTTAAAAAAGTAGTTTCTTGCCACTGGGATTTGCAGAGTAGCTAAACGCCTGTATGAATGTAGCCTTACTCTAAACCATGTTCTTCTGACAAATATGTATGTCTTTAGCTGCTTCAGATGTTGTTTGTTCTCAAAGTAAATATATGTATTATATGCACTAACAGGTAATAAATGATCCTTTTTGGGGTGTGACATTAAAAAAGAATTGAAATTACAATCCAAATGTTGTTCACCCTTGAGTAAAGTCACTGGTTTTTATTTATGTATGGGAAATGGTTGATCTGTTGCTTCAAGTCCCACTTTAACAAGTTTTTTTTATCTTACCCATGAAAACCAGAAGGAAGAACACAATAATAGTAATTTCCTCCAGTTCCTGAAGCAAAAAAAAAATGCCCATTTTACACATCTAATATCTTAAGCCAGAGGTTTCTTCCATAAATGTAATTACTGTGCTTGGGGGCTAGGTAAAAGAGAAATCTTTTATAATTTTTTTGTTACAGCACCGATCAGTTTATTTACTGCTATAGGCCTAAAGTTGTTATGTAGTATACCAGGAGAATAGGCAGCTAATAGTCTTACACTAATTCTGAGCTCACAAGGTGCTGTGTCACTCTTTTTACCTACTGCAATCACTGTGAATAAATAGCACAGACCTAAGCTGTTTTCATTTAAGTTTGTATGATGAGAATGTGTGTTGAATTGACTCCAATATTGCAAATGTTGTACCAGCAAAGTTGAAATGAGAGACAAGTGGAGTGCACCTAAGTCTGAATTGTCTTTTTTCTCCTTCAAAATGAGCACAGGGGGGATTTTTTTGACATTTTTTATTTATTTTATTTTATTTTAATTTATTATTATTATTTTGTTTTTTTTACACTTTCTCTTTTTTATTTAACATTATTGTTATCACAGGGGATGAACAACATGCCTTGTGATAGCTGGGACAGTGACAGGTCCTCTTTCTTTTGTGCCCTGTAAAAGTGATGGGTGGCTGTAGAGCCACTTCCTTCTGAAGAAATGCTTTATTGCTTTTATTTAAACCTGTTTATGGTTCTGCAGCCAATCATAGATTTGAAGGTCCTAAAACACCTTCTTGCAGGTCCAAAGATCTGGATGAAACTGGCCATGTCTGTAATTGCATCACTGCAATAAGGGGAATTTCTAGCATCAACAGACTGCAAGGATACACACAGTATGCACATATTTCTATCTTTCCCCCACATTAGTGTTTTCTGCGATTTGCGGTGGATGAGCAGCACTTCCAGCTTGTGGCTTCTCCCTTTGGCTTCTCTAGAGCTTGTTAGGTCTTCACCAAGCTACTTGCCTGGTCTTCTGTTCATCATGCCACTGTACTCTCAGGGCATCCACATTATCGTCTATCTAGATGACCCTCTCCTGCAGGATCACTCTGCCCCATGCTTAGCTACCAATGTGCACCAGACAGTACAGACACTTCAGAGCTTCAAGTGGACTCTCAACCTACGGAAGACTCTGTTGAATCCAACCCACTGCTTGAAGTACCTGGGTCTAGTCTTGGATATGTCCAAAGCCTTGGTGTTTCTTCCCCAGGAATGAGTACTGAATCTCCCAGCTCATGTCCAGACCCTGTACTCCAACAAGCTTTCAATTTTGCATAATGGCACTGGACCTCATGGTGGGCCTCATTGGGGAAGTCTTTTCCCCCATTAACCTGGATGGTTCTCACAATGGATGTCAGCCTTTCAGGCTATGAAGGCGTCCTAGGGATGTAAATGGTTTGAGCGACAGGATCATTAAGGGAGTCCAAACTTCCCATCAGCTGTATTAAACCAAGGGCCTTTCAACTACCCCTGATGCGTTAGAGCAGGCAACCTCATGGGTGACTGATAAGGGTTCAGTCAGACAACACTACAGCTGTGGCTTACATCAATCATTGGGATGGCACAAGAAGCCCCACAGCCATTCAAGAAGCTGACCTAATTTTGACTTGGGCCGAAAAGGCAGGTTTATGGCCAGTATCAGTGATCCAAAGGCCTTTGCAGTGGATGTACTGGTGACCCAGTGGGATCAATTCTGGATAATATAGCACCCCTCTACTATGAATTCTTCCTCTGTTGTTTCATAACTTCACAGGATTGAGATGGAGGGAATTCTGGTGATCTTGGTCCTTGATTAAATTTGCCCAGGAAGACTTGGTACTCGGACATTCACTGACTCATGCAAAACAGTCTGTGGGCATTTCCAGTCTGGCCAGATGTACTGTTGTAAGGACTACCATCTACCATCTTGCTTCAGGGTCACTGGTTTTGATGGCTTGGCCATTAAAGCCAAAATCCTGAGAGAACAAGGTCTCTCTGAATCCATTATTAATACACTGCTTAAAGCTAGGAAATTGACCTCTTACAAAGGTCTATCTTCGCACTTGGAAGGTTTACTTCACATGGCGTGTGCCATGGAAATTATTTGAAGATACTCCATGCAGCGTATTTTGGCCTTTCTTCAATCTAGGCTGGAGTTATATTGTCAGGACTTGGGTCACCTGCTGGTGGCACTGTGCTTCCCAGAATGGAAAGTTGTAGTTTCATTGTCCACCAGCATGGGTCTCCCAGCAGCCAGTGTGTAGTAATCAGTCTCCACATGATGTTGGTTGCTGGGGAGGTATTTAAGTCTCTTCTCTGCTAGTACACCTCGCATCAGCGTTTTGCTTGCATGGCTGTGCTAAGTCAGATGCTGCTGCAATTTATCCCGCTCCTGATCTTGCTCTTGTCCTGTATCCTATACCCTGCTGCCTTATATCTGCTCTCCTTGTTCCTGATCTCAGTCCTGGTTCTCCCCTTCCTTGCATTTCTGATATTCTCTGTGCTCCTGTATTGTACATATTGTTTATAGTTTGTTAGGCTTCCTGTTACTTAGCTAGGCATTTTGGTTATATGTTTGTAGTTCACTTGTATTTTTATGTTCGCCGTTTTCTGGTGAGTGGTTATCTTTTGTTTTACTATTAATACATTTTCTTCACTATATATAGTCTGGTCTCAGAACTGACCGCTGCAGATTCCTGACAAACATTCGGCCCTGAACAGCCAGCCTGGGGATGCAAGTCTCAGCATTGGCCATCTTCATTCAGACACCACTAACCGCTCTTTCCCTGATACATGCTTTTGTTTAAGGAGTGGCTCTAATCGCTCCCCCTCTTTGTACACCTGACCCATCTTGGGATCTCAACATGGTCCTGTTGCCTCTACAGAAGCCTCCCTTTGAGACCATTTGGGACATTCCACTGGTCCACCTTACCGTGTTTTTTGTTGTGGTTATCACGCCAGCTAGATGGGTCTCAGAACTGACAGCCTTATCTTATAAAGAACCCTTCATTGCTCTTCAAGATAAGGTGGATTTGAGGCCTCCTTATTTCCTAAGGTAGTTTACTGCTTCCACCTTAATCAAGACATTGCTATGCCTTTTCTTTGTCCTGCTCCAAAGCACCCAAAATATTTTTATACATTGTTTAGATGTAGTATGCAGAGTGAGAGTTATTTCTCAGCCCCAGCTTGATTATAAATTCAGATTCAACATTTCTGCCTATGGGCTCTCACAAGGGCTGCGTTGAATCTCTTTACATCATCTTTAGGTGGAATAAGCAAATCATCAAGAAGGCGTGCAAAGTGTCTCAATTTTTACAGAAGGAGTCAATTATCTGATCTCATGAAAATATCTCAGAATATATTGCTGGTAATGCAGAGTGTCAGTAGACTGCAATTTTGGCAGCAGTTTGGAATCTTAAATAAGGGAATAACTTGTGTGTTTGGTGAGAAATGAAAGGCAGCTGTCAAAGCAGAATTAATCTTTTGTCATGGTTCAGATAGAAACAATAACTATGAGGATATATCTATTGTAATATGGAGGAGCCCAGGATAACCAGCCAACTGTGTGGTAATAGCAAATAGTATTTATTCCTTCAAAATAGGCAAAACAAAGTAGCTCCCTACAGCATACACAAAACAAATAGTCCATATACTTGTGGCCCAAAAGCCAGCATATTTACGCTAATGCAAAATTGATGTGTTTAACAAAATGCATCATATATGTATGGATGGGTAAGTGCAGATGCAGAAGTGATCAGTGTTTACATGAGCATGGTCACATACAGCTCCAGTGGCAATCTGGGCATGGGAAAGTGCCAGGAATGTTATGCTAGAAGACTTTTCAACATGTAAACATCCATGTGCTTGAGGCCTTAGGAAGTAGGTCTGGTTGTTCTACAGAGACACAAAAGTATCTGTACTGGTGGAGATACGCATTCCTATAATATAACATGTAAGCATTTTTCTGACAATTAGACCACTAGAAAGTATTTTGTTTCTATACCTGAGGAATCTTTTCTTGTGACTCCTATAGTTACATCAGTGTGTCCCCACATTCTGACGAATGAGCCGTGGCTGGCTCCTTGGGGGGGGTCCCCATCTGGCCACAAGATTAGCGCTGGAGTTCCCCACGTACATCGTGCAGTTGGTGTTCTTCTTGGGGTATGAAAAGCAATGTATATGTATAGGCATTCGTTTTGCGTTTGATGTATTTTAACACATGTAACTTTTACATAGTTACTGTCAGAGCGGGGCAGAGCTCTCCCTTCTCAGAGCTCTAGTTGCTCAGCTGTCAGTTAATTGCCAGTATTCTTCTTTCCACAGTGACTCATCTGGTATTCGTTTCCTGCTTGCCAGCTAGCCCTGCTGACTATTTAAACTGCCTGGATCAGATCTCCTGTGCCTTTGCCTGGTCAACATATCCAGATACTCTCTGCTGTGTTTTCCTGTTAAAGACTTCTCTTGGCTGACTTCCCTTCTGGTTCCTGATCCTGTTTGCTGCCTCTGACTATGCTGATTTCTGCATTAAAGACTTTACCTGGCTGACTTCCCTTCTGGTTCCTGATCCTGTTTGCTTCCTCTACTACTCCGATCTCTGGATTCCTGTTTCACTGGCTTGTTCCGACTACCCGCTCTGGTTACCAAACTCTGGCTATGTTTTGACTACATCTGCTCTGTTTTGCTCTGCTGGGATCTAGCAGAGACTTGCAGTGTGTTTGCACATGCATTGGATGTGGTTTCAAAATGGCAGTGCCCAAACAGAGGGAATCAATGGGGACTTCACCTGTAAGAAGACAAAGATGGACTAGTAAGTATGTTTTTTATTTGCATATAGGGACAGGTGTTAAAGTAGTTGTAAAGCCTGAAAGTTTTTTTACCTTCATGCATTCTATGCATGAAGATAAAAACCCTTCAGTATGCACCTCCCCCCGCAACCCCCCCCCCCAATATTTACTTGAGCTTAATCCCAATGCAGCAATGTGCTCAAGAGTTGCTGTCCCTGCCTCTTCATTGGTTCAGAGACAGCCATTGGCAATCGCAGTCAGTGAGGAGGGAGTGGGGGCCGGGGCGGGGCTCAGAAGTGAGCATGCACGAGTGTTTTGGGGGCACTCAGCAGGAGGAGGAGCCAGGAGTGCTGGTGGCAATATTTTTTAAATTAAAGGATAAGTTCACATTTTTTTCTAAATCCTAGCTCCCCTATGTACCAATATAGCATTTGTAGCACCCTCATAGTGATAGGTGCTTTTTGTAGTTGATTTTTGCTAGGAGAGGCAAATTTTGTCAGGCCAGACAGAAAGTGCAGGCCTGAATGTTTTGATCTGGGCAGGGGAGTGGCCCAGGGACAGCTGGAGATTGCAGGAAGGAACACCCCTTGGATACTCCTCCCCTTTGTTTCTAGACAGCTCTGGAAAAGGGGATGGAAGAGGAGGTGTCACTTTCTGAAGTATGTTAAGGAGCCCTGACCAATCCCCAACTTGGATTGGCAGGTAGCAGGCTTCCTTAAATACTGTGATCTGCCAGCTGGGGGGAGGAGAGTGTCGGGTTGAAGAGTGGAGCTGTAGCTGAGGTTGTGGAGGCCTCACCAGGGAGCCCCCAGACCAGGAAGAGATGGGCTGGGAGTAGTAGTCCATCGGGACCTGGCCTTACAATCCGAGGGACCATGGCCCTTGCCTGTAAAGGGCAGTCCGGAGGTCCTGCTGGCAGAGTGCAGGCCTCACCATCTGCTAGCTAGGGTGGAGGAAGAGGACATGGAGCCTGATAAATTTCCTTTCAGGCCTAACGGTAAAGAAGCAAGCGTTGTGCAGGAAAGAAGGAAAAGTAGTGTAACGGTCAGATAGTGTCCTTGCTGGAGGAAGACAGAGAATGTATATGGAGTGGTATACAGTTTGGTCTCACGATCTTTAATTCTTTGGGCATCCCACAGTCATCCCTTTCCCTATCCAAGTTTATTCCCTCAATAAAACAAAACAAAGTACCGGCCTGTTCCATGACTCTGGATGTATGGAAAATTGTGCGATTGAGGGCAGAGAGACAGGTGAACCACATCTACCAGCCACTCCTAAGGGGGCCATTGGCTACACATTCATGTACTTTTTTGAAAAAAATATCAAAGCTTTCCATAAAATCTACAGTCACTTACTTCACTTGTCCTCATCCATGTTTCCAAACGTATCCAATGCTTCTTCCTTAATTCCTGGACAGACTATTGCCCCGTACACACGATCCGAAAATCGGACGGAAAATACCGCTTTCAAAGCGGTCGTAGGATAATCGGATCGTTAGTACAGAGCTTTCGAGAGCCGATCACGACAGTTCATCCGATGTTTTCCGTCCGGACAAGATCGGACATGCAGGAAAAATTTTCTCGCACGGTGCTCGATCGTACGATTTTCGTTTCATCAGTACAGCTGTCGTTCAAAAATGCAATACAAATACACTGCAACACATCACATCGCTTCCGATTTTTTATTCTGTCGTGCGAGAATTTTCGTGACTAAAGTAAACTCTTCCGATTCGATCTGAGATTAGCATGCGAAAAAAAACGGACAATCTGTCATCCGATTTGCGGATCGTGTGTACGGGGCATTAAGGTCATGACACAGGAAGGAGTTGACCAGCTGACCTCATTAGCATACACCCTGCATCATCCACCCTCCTACCTACCCACCCATTCCCAGCTGCATATTTTTTAACCACTTGCCAACCAGCCACTGTATCTATAAGGCGGCAGGTCAGCTCTAGTGGTGGTCCTTGCATGTGAAACTGTGGGCACGCGAGAGTCTGCTGCATGCGCACACGCTGTGAGAGCGCACCCGTGGGTCCCGCGGACTCGATATCCGCCGGCCACCCGCGATCGCAGTACAGAGAGACAGAGAGGGAATCTGCCTATGTAAACAAGGCAGATCCCCGTTCTGACAGGGGACATCTCAGAGATCTGCTGTTCCCAGTGATCGGGAACAGCGATCTCTTTGTTGTCCCAGGCAGCCCATCCCCCCTACAGTTAGAGCACACCCAGGCAACACAGTCAACCCCATTGATTGCCCCCTAGTGTTAACCCCTTCCCTGCCAGTGTCATTTATACATTGATCAGTGCATTTTTATAGCACTGATCAATGTAATAATGTCACTGGTTCCCAAAAAGTGTCATTTGGGGTCAGATTTGCCCGCCGCAATGTTGCAGTCCTGCTAAAAATCGCAGATCGCCGCCATTACTAGTAAAAACGTAAGAAAAAAAAATAAAAGTCCATAAATCTATCCCCTATTTTGTAGACGCTATGTTTTTGCGCAAACCAATCAATATACGCTTATTGCGATTTTTTTTACCAAAAATATGTAGAAGAATATATATCGGCCTAAACTAATGAATAAATGTGTTTTTATATATATATTTTTTGGATATGTTTTATAGCACAAAGTAACAAATTTTTTTTCAAAATTGTCACTCTTTTTTTGTTTATAGCGCAAAAAATAAAAACCGAGGAGGTGATTAAATACCAAGCGATGCAGTGCTGTATTGCAAAAAACGGCCTGGTTATTAATGGAGTAAAATCTTCCGGGGCTGAAGTGGTTAAATGAGATGCAATCAATCAGTGATCACCCTTCTCACTAGACTCCTTTCACACTGAGGCAGTTTTCAGGCATTTTAGTACTAGAAATAGCCTCAAAAATCGCCTGATAACTGCCTCCCATTGATTGCAGTGTGTGTTTTCACACTGGGGTGGGACGTTAGAAGAAGTCCTGCAAGCAGAATCTTTGGGGTGGGTTGGGAGCATTGTAAATAGAATAGCGTTCCCAAAACGCCCCTGCCCATTACAATGAATGGGCAGCGCTTCCAAAGCACCTGAAAATAGCTTCAGAAGCGCTGCAAAATGGGTCTTTTTGTGTTTAAGGTCAGATTGTCACGTGACCTTGAAAAAACCGTCCTGCTAGCGCCCGAAAACCACAGCTAAAGTGATCGAAAACAGCTGCTAGAGCACCGCTAAAACACAAACAAAAAACAACCGTAGCATTAGTGCTGTTTTAGTGGTGCTTTAGTGTGAAAGAGGCATCCTTCTACACATACATATGAGGGAGTGGACAAAAACAACCAGCTGTTCACAACTCTGCATGGCGGGAACTCGCATTCCCACATGCATTTTTTTCTTTTTTTTTTTTTGGGGGGGGGGGCGTTTTGGAGCATTTTCACTCATCACACATAGGGCAGCCCTAGATGGGCTGCCCTGCACACAGCTTCAGAACTTTTTTTTTAGAGCAGAGCTTGGTGCATTTTTTACTGTGATTTTTGATGCAGCACATTTCTGAAATGCAAGGAATTGCACATATGTGAGTGGAGCCTCATTGTTCTTGTGTTACCGCACCAATTTCACTTTCAGGCTCCATTCACATCTAGCATAGTGGTAGCACACATTTTGTGGCTCGTTTTTCCTTTGACACGCATAGGGCAGCCTGTTGATTTCAATGGGCTGCAGTGCATGTGGTTCATGGGGCATTTTGGCGTGTTGTAGGTTGTGTTTTTTACTGTGCAGCTTTTGCCATCTGTTTGTTCACATGGCAAAATGTGTGTTTGCTTCTGTGTTAGGTGTGCCATTAAAAATTAATGACACTGAAAGTCAGGGCCGAAACTGGGGGGGCACATGCCCTGGGTGACGCATCTGGGGGACGCCGCTAGGGGTTCCGTCACCCCCACCTGCACTGGGAAGCACTGTACTAAGGGCTTCATTGCTGCCCAATCAAGTATAATGGACAGGCAGCGCCTTCTGCATAGTTTGCCAAATACCGGAGAACCAAATAGACTGCACAGGCCCACTATAGCTGTATCACTCTGCTCCTCCCTCCCACCAGCACTATATAAAGGCATTCCAGAGCAACACTTCAGCATGGGGGAGCCTTTGTGGAACTGGAAGGCATTTGTTCGGACAAGGAGAGGGGTTTGTGTGCAGAAGGCCCTGGACTAGGAAGTTGGGGTTGGTATGGCAAAGGATTGGAGGGCCTGGGGGGAGCAAAGGAGGCCCTGGACTGAGTGGGGGGTGCAGAGGAGGCCCTGGGCTGGGGGGTACAAAGGAGGCCCTGGACTGGAACCCGTCGTTACTTCGGGAATCATGTCACGAAGGGTCACGTCCACCCCCACTGCCTTGGGGATCGCCGCAGGGGGTCTACGCAGTGGGTCCCGTACACGGGGGGGT
>BLSH010070966.1:0-20765 GCA_018402905.1 Glandirana rugosa | reverse complement strand
AGCGATCGTTGTTCTATGCAGAGCTTGATCTGCAACTCAAAGCAGCGGTATGTGAAATCTCTAATTTCTGCTATCTGTCCTCAGAGCAACAGCACAGACAGCAGTAGTAAAGTAATCTATCTCAGGATGCAGGATCAGGTCTTAAAATGGCTAAAATCTGTCCCTCACGCCGTCAGCTACCTTTCCCTATACTAACCCAAGGAGCATGTGACTGCAGCACTGTGACTCCAGCTTATAAAGAGGCTGGGTCACATGATGCACCGGCCAATCACAGCCATGCCATTAGTAGGCATGGCTGTGATGGCTTCTAAGGGCAAACCAGTGAAACGCTTGTTGATTGGCTGCCCTGCAGCTTCTCAACACGTGGAGTAAAATAGCAGAACCCCGGACCGAACCCGAACGATTTTTGAAATGTCCGGGTCCGGGTCCGTGCCACGGACACCCTAAAGTTCGGTACGGACCCGAACGTTACAGTCCGGGTTCGCTCAACACTACTCATAATGCCTCGTAAGAATATATGGTGAGGTGTTTGCTTTCCAAAATGGGGCCATTTTGTGGGCGTTTCCATTTTCCTGGTGCTCCAGGGCCTTCAAAAGTGTGATAGGTCGTCATGAAATTAGATGGGTATAGTATCTCACAAAAGTGAGTACACCCCTCACATTTTTGTAAATATTTTATTATATCTTTTCATGTGACAAAACTGAAGAAATGACACTTTGCTACAATGTAAAGTAGTAAGTGTACAGCTTGTATACCAGTGTAAATTTGCTGTCCCCTCAAAATAACTCAACACAATGCCATTAATGTTTAAACCGCTGGCAACAAAAGTGAGTACACCCTAAGTGAAAATGTCTAAATTGGTCCCAATTAGCCATTTTCCCTCCCCGTTGTCATGTGACTCATTAGTGTTACAAGGAATCAGGTGTGAATGGGGAGCAGGTGTGTTAAATTTGATTTTATCGCTCTCTTTCATACTGGTCACTGGAAGTTCAACATGGCACCTCATGGCAAAGAACTCTCTGAGGATCTGAAAAAAAGAATTGTTGCTCTACATAAAGATTGCCAAGACCCTGAAACTGAGCTGCAGCATGGTGGCCAAGACCATACAGTGGTTTAACAGCACAGTTTCCACTCAAAACAGGCCTCACCATGGTCGACCAAAGAAGTTGAGTGTACGTGCTCAGTTTCATATCCAGGAGTTGTCTTTGAGAAACAGACGTATGAGTACTGCCAGCATTGCTGCAGAGGTTGAAGGGGTGGGGGGTCAGACTGTCAGTGCTCAAACCATATGCTGCACACTGCATCAAATTGGTCTGCATGGCTGTCGTCCCAGAAGGAAGCCTCTTCTAAAAATGATGCACAAGAAAGCCCGCAAACAATTTGCTGAAGACAAGCAGAATAAGGACATGGATTACTGGAACCATGGCCTGCGGTCTGATGAGACCAAGATAAACTTATTTGGTTCAGATGGTGTCCAGCGTGTGTTGCAGCAACCAGGTGAGGAGTACAAAGACAAGTGTGTCTTGCCTACACTCAACCATGGTGGTGGAAGTGTCATGGTCTAGGGCTGCATGAGTGCTGCCGACACTGGGGAGCTACAGTTCATTGAGGGAACCATTAATGCCAACTTGTACTGTGACATACTGAAGCTGAGCATGATCCCCTCCCTTCAGAGACTGGGCCGCGGAGCAGTATTCCAACATAATAACGACCCCAAACACAGCTCCAAGATGACCACTGCCTTGCTAAAGAAACTGAGGGTAAAAGTGATGGACTGGCCAAGCATGTCTCCAGACCTAAATCCTATTGAGCATCTGTGGGGCATCCTCAAATGGATGGTGGAGGAACACAAGGTCTCTAACATCCCCCAGCTCCGTGATCTCATCATGGAGGAGGGAAAGAGTACTCCAGTGGCAACCTGTGAAGCACTGGTGAACTCCATGCTCAAGAGGGTTAAGGCAGTGCTGGAAAATAATGGTGGCCACACAAAATATTGACACTTTTGGGCCAGTTTGAACATTTTCACTTAGGGGTGTACTCACTTTTGTTGCCAGTGGTTTAGACATTAATGGCGTTGTGTTGAGTTATTTTGAGGGGACAGCAAATGTACACTGTTATAAAAGCTGTGCACTCACTACTTTACATTGTAGCAAAGTGTTGTCACATGAAAAGATAAAATAAAATAGTTACAAAAATGTGAGGGGTGTATCTTTTGTGAGATACTGTAATTTATGCTTCTAGAACTCTTGGAGGTGCTACTTGGATGTTCGGCCTCTGTATGTGGCCAGGCTGTGTAAAAATCTCACACATGTGGTATCGCCATACTCAGGAGGAGTAGCAGAATATATTTTGGGGTGTAATTGCAAGTATGAATATGCTGTGTGCTTGTTAATATGACAATTTTATGTAAAAAAAATTACAACTTCAAAAAACTCACCATGCCTCTTACTAAATACCTTTGATTGTCTACTTTCCAAAAAGGGGTCAATTGGGGGGTATTTGTACTATCCTGGCTTGTTAGTGGATTAAGAAATGAGAGAGGCCGTCAGTACATCAGGCATGATCATTTTTCAATGATTGGCATCATAGCTTGTAGACTCTATAACTTTGAAACAGACTAAATATTATCCACTAATTTGGGCTATTTTTAACAAAGATGTGTAGCAGTATAAATGTTGGTTTTAATTTATGAAGAAAAATTACTTATTTGCAAAATTTTATAATAGAAACTAAAAAAACTAGTTTTTTTTTTCTAAATTTTCACTCTTTTTACGCTTATATCGGAAAAAATAAAAACCCAGAGGTGATTAAACACCACCATAAGAAAGCTCTATTTATATGAAAAAAAGGTAAAAATGTTGTATGGGTACAGTGTAGCATGACTGAGTAATTGTCATTCAAAGTGTGAGAGCACCGAAAGCTGAAAATTGGTTTGAGCAGGAAGGGGGTATAAGTGCCCTGTAAGTGATGTGGGAGATTAGCTTGCGGGGATCAGCTTTCCGGAGGAAAAATAGTCAGCGTGCATGCAATTCTCCTTAAAACTGGGCGGCTTGCCGGGTTTATTGATAAATAAGTCCTTGCCATCCAGCGCTAAAATAGACAGTATAGTTTCCTTACTATACGGTGTGGGGCTGGCCCCAGACACCCACAAAACATCAGCAAAAATGCAAACCTTGTCTTTTAAAGTCCCAACAGACACAGGGCTCCCTCAGATCCCTCTCTGTGGTTCAGGCCGGAGCTCGAGTGTGTTCTCTTCCTGGTAATTTAAGCCACCTGCTGGTGGACTCCAGTGGACCACATACTCCAGACCGGAACCAGCCCTGACATGGTGGCTGATAAAGTCCGGACCCGAGGCGACAGGTAGTGTCTGTCTACCACTTTGCCTCGCATATTGTCACAGTGGTTAAAGTAACCAAAACTACCAGTGATTTAATGTTAATGTTTTATATATATCTGTGTGCATTGTGTTACTCTGTGCGTGGGGGGTGCCCTTTTTTTTGCTCTTTACATATGCATGCTCTGTTGTATGCTTGTGTCTAGCTGTTACTGTTACAGTATAATCTGCTGGTCTATCAGAGTCTGTCTGGTGTAAAACAATGGAATCTGCAGTCTTACAGGAAACACCCACAATGCCACTGGTAGCCGGATATCTTAGGATTTTTACTTGGGCTTTGGGATACATGACAGACCTTAGAAGCAGTGTCTCATGGAAAAAGGGGTATTTTTTTAATCAAAATATTCTATTTATTAATGTTAACATGTGTCTACTGATTCACATTCTACACAGCCCTGAATGTAATCGTTGCAGGTCTCAGGCTGGGTTCACACTTATGAGAATTGGATGCGGCTTACCCTGCATCCAATTAGTAGGACACTTGAAAACACATTGTTTTCAATGTGTCCGGTTCACATAGGTGCGGTGCATTCGCAGTCCGCATTGCACAGAAAAGTGTGCGTTTTCTGTGCAGTGCGGTGCGAATTCCCAGCCCATTATGTTCAATGGGAATGCATCTGACTCACAGATGTGTTCCACATTGAACGGGGATTCTTTTCCCCTCTCCACTGCACCTCTCCTCCCTGGTCAGCTGATCAGCTGATCCGCAGTGAGAATGGACAGGAGCCGATGAACAGCGGCTCCTGTCCTTCTCACTGACAATAAGGCCGGAAATTCACACCGGACTAGTGTGAATCCAGCCTCATAGATCCCAGTGCTATGCTGGGTTCTCTTGTCCTCTTCTCCTAGCCAGTCACTTAAAAAAGGTGATGAAGATTATGTTACTGCGGTTGATTTACTAAATTGGAGAGCGCAAAATCTAGTGCAGCTGTACATCAGCTTCTAACTTGAGCTTGTTCAATTAAGCTATGACAAAAAAACCTGGAAGCTGATTGGCTTCTATGCACAGCTGCACCCGATTTTGCACTCTCCAGTTTTAGAAAATGAACCACATTGTCTGCAGATCTGTAGGAGGTAGGGTAATGGCGGCCCGTCCATACGGGACGCAGGGGTGCTACCCCCCTAATCTACATGCAGGGCGCCAGACGCATAGTAATATTTGCTATTGTCTTCCTAATTCTCCTCCTTGCCAATCAGGAAGCGGGTCCTGAGACCGAGAGAAGAAGCGGTTGTATTGGCTGCCAGGGTGGGCGGAACCGAGTGTGGCATGTGAGAAGACCTACTTCTCTGAGCTCCTGTGGACGATCAGAACATTGATCCTTTACCTTGCTCACTGCCTCGCTTCTCCTGTGCCTCGATCACTCTACACATTCCTCAGAGCCCGCCGCATCTACCGTCAGGTCACCCTCCCAGATATGCAGCGGCAATGACCCAATCCAACAGGGATGATGGAGCAGACCCGGACTCCCAACATGGCGCTGACGCCCTTCCACAGCGGACGCCACAAGGGGCAGACAAACAGAAGGAGAAAGAAGCAGGAGCTTCCAAGCAGAAGGGTGCCTAAACATCAGATACAGGGACATTCTGTACTATGGGGGGGGGGTTGGGTGTGGATGATCTGACCGACCGACTGACCGCTCACCTACCTCAGCCGCCACTAAGGTAGGAGAGCGTTCTTCAGCATGAGCCCTAGTAAAGTCTTGTCCATTGATGGCAGAAGAATGAAATTGGAGCTGGGCGCTCTAGGGGGAAAAAGTGTGGTCCAATCGCTGCTGTTAATGTAGCATGTCTGTGGAGAGCATCCGGTGTATGTATAAAGATCTCACTCAGTGCATCTCTCTTGTGTAGCAGTAACCCTCCAAACCCTGTGCCCCATAATCATTTTAAAACCCCATGTCATGAACCCATAGTAACATTCATGTCCTGTCTGCTTACCTCTTGGTTGTGTCAGCCTAGAGGCCGTGCGCATCACCACCTGTGGGCTAAGTAATCTCCTCTCAGTGAACTCCACCACAGTCTCCAATTAAGGAAACACTATTTAAGACCATGTGATGCAAAGCCTCCTTGCCAACCAATGTTGTGTGTGTTTGGCATCCTGTGGTTGTTCCTGTCATATGCTGAGTCTATTTCTGTTTACTGACTTTTGGCTTGTTCTGACTATCCCTGCCTGCTTGATAGTCCGACCTTCGGCCTGTTCTCTGTTTCTCCTGTCTGCTTGATACCCCTACCTTGGCGTGCTCTTCCATCTGTCCCAATCTGCTTGTGGCCCTGACCAGAGAAAAACTACGCCATTGGCGATCGGGAGCTTCTTGCAATTAAATTGGCATTAGAGGAATGGCGTCATCTCTTGGAGGGTTCCCCTCACTCCATAATGATCTTCACTGATCATAAAAATTTACAGTACTTGAGTGCGCATGCGCGAGGCATCCGGGATGGTCGGCTAGACTCGGAGCTCTGACCCACTCCACTCCTGCAGCCCATCAGCAGCTTCTTGAGGGGTCACCGGCCCCTCACAGTGAGAGCCCCCAGCTTCGGACTTCCCCGGGGGGGGGCCCGCCGGACCCAGGAGTCCCCGTCAGTTTGGCAGAGTTCTGGCGGCCGGTTGCGCCCATCACTGCGGCCTACAGGTCTGATCCTGCAGCCTGACAGTAGCCCCTGGAGGGATCCCCTGCCCCTCACTCTGAGAGCCCCCTGTTGAGATTGCCCCCGGGAGGGCCCGATGGACTCAGGAGTTATCGGACACTTGAGGGAGCAAACGCGGCCGGCTGTGTACATTACCCGAGGCCGCGGCTGCTCGGAGCGGCCTGTTAATCAGAGGACCCGGCACTGGGCTCCCCATGTAAGCATCCCCCTGGAGCTTCACAGAAACCTGGGTGGACCAAGCTGGAGTTGCTGCCAGATCCCCACGAGGATGAGTCAGAGAGGCTGAGGCCTACCCGCTCTACCCTCCCAGAAAGGCCTGGGGGCTATAGTCAGAGCCCTCTTTACAGTATCCACTTGCTCAACAAAACCTCCACAATGTTTATGTAACTTTTCCGTTTAACACGGGGTTTCGGGGGATTGTTCCTTAGTCCGCTGGGCGCAGGGGAGCATAGGGCCATTGTTGGGGAAGTGTTGGTCCCCCCTGCCAGCTTATTGTGACTGTCATTAATAACCTCTACCCACTTCTTTGCTGCACCTGATCCTCTGGTCCCCCCCTCGTGGGTTCCACGGGCCCCCTTTACTTTCACTCTAGGGAAGCCGCACTCCAGGATTTATCACCATGTATGCTGCAGCTGTTAAAAGGGACATCTCCAAGCACCCAGACTTCGGGAGCCGAACCCCCGATGAGCACCCCTCTACCCCCTGAAGCCCGGCCAGATCACAGAGACATTTCAGAGGACATGGAGGCAGGGGCAGAGGGGGGTTCTCAAATTATTAACAGTCTGGGACCCCCTGCTCCGGATCCCAACAACCTCCAGACACTATCTCCTGCTTCAACGGTCTCTCTTCTGGAGAGAACCTTGGATGAGATGCTCGCTTCTCCTTCGGGGGCTCGTGCCCCCATTTCAGACACTTCAGATACTCTGGGGTCATCTGCTCCTACACTCCTACACTCCGACCTGAGGTATCTTATGGAAACAGTCTCCAAAATGCTTTCCAAGGGTCTGGCCCAGACGGCCTCCCAGATCACTTCTACCATTCAAACTGATCTTCAAAATCTAGGGTCCAGGATTGAGGCCATCGAACAAAAAACCGATCAAACAGTTGCCAGGGCGAACCAAAACACATCGCGCATTCAGGATCTTCAAGACCAGCTAGACTCCGCTCTCTCCAAGATTGAGGATCTTGAGAATCGGTCTCGGAGATACAACTTTAGAATCCGAGGGCTTCCTGAATTCGTCACGGATGTGCCAGGTGCTGTCCGATCCTTTATTAAGGACCTTGTCCCTAATATCCCCGAGCACAGGATGGAACTTTATAGGGCCCACAGGGCTCTCCAGGCCCCTCGCTCGGATGGCCTCCCCAGGGATGTTGTGGTTAAACCCCATTTTTATTCTGTCAAAGAGCAGATCATGAGACTGTCCAGGAACTCTCTCCAACTCTCGTTCCAGGGACACTCAGTCCAAGTGTGTGCTGATATATCCCTGGCCACCATCCAAAAGCGAAGGTCCTTGAGGCCCCTTCTTGATGTTCTTGCCCATAATTCCATTAAATACTGGTGGTCCTTCCCTTTCCGACTCTCCTTCTCATACAAGGGTAAAACATATGGCTTTAGTTCCTTCCAGGAGGGAGAGCATCTTCTGATCAAGCTGAACTTTATTACCCTGGACGCTTCGTCTTCCCTTCTCCCTAAGGGGGGGGGGGTTCCTCCAAGCGTCCCTCTCCTCAGAGTCCCATCCCTCCGGTTTGGAAGAATTCTCAATCCAAAAGGTCTAAGGACTTGCACCCCCCCTGATAGAGATGGGTGCTGCATGGTTGCCTTGTTTGTCTCAACCTGACTATGGTTGATCGGTTTTCCCTTTCAGGTTTTGGTACTGTTTTTATTTTTTTATCTTTGACTAAGCTATTATACAGTTTTAGTATTATCTCTTTTTGTGGTTTGCCCCTTTGCCATTTCTGAGTGAGGGGGCTTCTCCCCACGCCCCGCAGATAGCTTCTGCGGGGCCCGAGGGTGCTCTTCGGGCGACCCGGGGTCTGGTGCCTGTCCATCCGGCCTCTCAGCTCCTCCAGGGGGTTGGGCGGGTGGGGCCGGGCCTGGGGTGAGCCCCGGGGGTTGGGGAGGTTTGTGGGGGGCCTGGAGATCATGGGTCCATGGTTCCCGTTGCAAGTTATTGCTCTACATTTTAATTCTGTGCATGTTATACTCAAGAGTTCTCTAGGCTAGTGAAGCAGTAGGGGGGCTTTGGCGATTCTTCTTCCCCCTTCTGGCGGGCGGCGCTCTGGGGCTAGGGAAGCTGCCTCTCAATGGGCGTAAGAAGTTCCTCGGCATTCCTCCCATAGTTGGGGTTGTCCTCTCTGTTTCCACTTCAGGGAAGGGTGAGTCAAAACTCAGTGACGCATTTTGCCCACCAAAGCCATTATGACACCCTCTTCTGATGTCCCAGTTTTGCTGAAATTAGCTTCCCACAATGTCCAAGGCTTAAATTCCCCCCTAAAACGCAGAAAATACTTTCAGGCCGCCCATTCCCTACATTTGGATGTTCTCCTCTTGGAGGAAACCCACTTCCCTAACCAGTTTAATCCAAAATGTATACATGCAAAGTTCCCTCAATTTTTCCTGGCAAGTGTGCCCGATAAAACGAGGGGGGTGGGAGTTTTCTTTTCCACGGGTGCAGGGTTCCAACCCAGACGTGTAATTCGAGACCCAGAGGGTAGATTTATCCTCTTGGAAGGGGAACTCGGAGGTCATCTTTTTACGCTCATTTCTTACTATGCCCCTAACCAAGGTCAAGCTCAATTTTTTCGCTCTATGCTGGGCTCCCTTTCCCCCCACTTTGAAGGGACCGTGATTTTGGGGGGGTGGGGGTGGGTATTATAACACAGCTCTAGACCATATGTTAGACAAATCAGGGAATGTGCGCTCCCGCCTCTTGCAGCCCCCGAAACGGAGCTTGAGAATCGCTAAGCTCTTTTACGCGCTAGGGCTTGTCGATGTTTGGAGGGAATGTAACCCAAAAACGAGAGATTACACACATTACTCAGCCCCTCATAAATCCTTCGCCAGGATTGATCATGTTTTTATGGGGGCTCCCTCGATCCCCCTTGTATCTAAATCCTTTATTAAGGACTCCCCCTTATCTGACCACTCGATGGTCATTGTCTACTCCTGGTTTCAAGCCGGGGCAGAGAAAAGACCACCCTGGCTCCTGAGAGAGTCCATATTCAACAACCCTGTACATTGTACAATGTTAGGGGAGGATCTCATAGACTATTTTAAGTTGAATTTGAGCCCGGATATCTCTCCTATGACTCTCTGGGCTGCCCACAAAACAGTTATAAGGGGTAGGATAATGAACCTCTCTGCTAAGCTTAAAAAGGAAAGGAAGATTGATCTAGACAGGCTCGAGCGGGACTTCCACACACTAGCCAAGGCTCACAAAAAAAAAACCATTGCCACAATCTCTTTCCCAGCTTGAAGCGAGCAGGACAGCCTTGAACCTAACCCTGACTACTCACCTACACCCTGAGTAGGGATCACAGGCTGGTGTTCAAGGACCCCATCTCGGAGACCGAGGTCCTGGAGGTTATTAAACATCTCAAGAAGGGTTCTGCCCTGGCTCTGGATGGGCTCTCCACTGGATACTATAAACAATTTGGTCCCATCTTAGCTCCACACCTAACAAACTTTTTCAACTCTCTTCAAGAGGGTACGGTTGTCAATGAAGACCTTAACTCGGCCAATATCTCAGTTATACCAAAACCTGGCAAGGACCCCTCTGAAGTGGGCAATTACAGGCCCATCTCTCTAATAAATAATGACCTCAAAATTCTCACTAAGATCTTAGCTAATAGACTGTCATCTTTCATAGGGAACTACATCCACAGGGATCAGGTAGGCTTCATTCCCGGGAAACAGGGCCCCGACCAGATTCGTAGGGCAGTGGATATCGTCTCTCTCCTGAGATCTGGGTGGGATGGGGGTCCTCGACAGGAGGGGTTCCTGCTTTCCATAGATCTACAAAAAGCGTTCAATTCTGTCGAATGGTCTTATATCTTTGAGGTCTTGGGGTGTTGGGGGTTCGGCCCCAGATTCCTTCAGACTCTCAAAGCCCTATATTCCAACCCTAGAGCTAGTATTAAGCTTCACAACTACCTTTCCAATCAATTCTCAATACATAGAGGAACAAGGCAGGGATGTCCCCTTTCTCCTCTGATCTTTGCTATCGCAATCAAAACTCTAGCCATCGCTATTAGGGAACACCCAGACATAGGTGGGGTGAGATGTGGTTCTCATATGTACAAATGTGCCCTATTCGCAGATGACTTATTGTTGTTCGTCTCCTCTCCCCTCCTTTCGATCCCTAAAATCCTTCATCTACTAAAGGAGTTTGAAGAGGCCTCGGGCTTAACCTCCCTGGTGGTATGATTATGTCAGATTTTTGGTGCTGAAAGCGATACAATTATTTTGCATGAAAATTTGGCGTTTTATATTGTAGGCCTGCAATTCTTAGCAATAACTCACTTAAATCTGTCCAAACAACAGTCTAGTAGACATCCCGGGTATGAAAAAGTTTGAAAAATGAAATCATAAATTATAATATAATAAATAACTAAAAATAATTATCAAAAATAATAATATAATAGTAATAAAATTTATTCAATAATGTAATCAAACCAAAAATGCAGAAATTTGCTCAGTTGCAGAATTGTCGCTGTCGTCACTTTCAGTGTCTGATGATAAATTTCCCCATAAATCAGTATCACTCAATTCTGCAAATGATTCTTATTTACTATCGCTGTTTTCTAGCTGATCAAAAACCACTTTTGACGCAA
This sequence comes from Glandirana rugosa, assembly GCA_018402905.1. Lineage (NCBI taxonomy): Eukaryota > Metazoa > Chordata > Amphibia > Anura > Ranidae > Glandirana > Glandirana rugosa. The sequence goes on along the minus strand of BLSH010070966.1, from coordinate 9,895 downwards.
AGGGACACTTTTTGGTTGCTATGGACATTCTCAAGTTTCCAGCAGAAAGAATGACATTTATTATATAAAAGTGCATGCAGGGCACTGGGCAAACCACTAGGGACAAAGGGGATGTGAAATGTTTTCATACAGTAATGTAATCTATAAGATTACAGTGTACTGTATGTATACTGTGTGTTTTACTTTTTGAATTTCCCGCCGGTCTCCGTCCCCGTGCGACGCGACGCTCGCAGGGAATGGAGCCCGGCACACAGGAGTCATCTGGCGGTGGACACAGCTCGCAGACACTGCAGGGGACATCGCTGGATCCAGGGGACAAGGTAAGTAACATTGCCTGGATCCAGCGATGCAATCCCGAGTGTGGCTCGGGGTTACCGTTCTTGGTACTGAAAATCCACCCCAAGCCACACTCGGGAACACCGCCAGGGAGGTTAAAAGTTAACATGTCCAAATCGCATGCCCTTAACATCAATCTCCCGGGAACAGTCTTGCAACAACTCCAGGAAAGGTTCCACTTTGCTTGGCAACCGGACCATATCCCATATTTAGGGGTCCATCTAGCAGCCAGTTATGACCGACTATATAACATCAACTACCCCCCGTTACTCAAACGTCTAGCAGATAATCTCACTTCTTGGGGGAAATTGGGTCTTTCCTGTCTAGGGGGAGTGAACTCTGTTAAGATGACCCTCCTACCAAGGATTCTTTATTTGTTTAGAGCCCTTCCCGTCCCGATAATCAAACCACACTTGCGTAAATTGCAATCTCAAATTACAAAATTTATATGGGGTAATAAGGGATACAGGTGCCCGGCGGAAGTCCTCTTTAGACGAAGAAACCAAGGTGGGTTGGGGGTCCATAATCTTTGGAAGTATTACCAGGCAGCTCAACTAGCTCAATTCTCCATCATTTATGCACGATCCAATAAACCAGACTGAGCTGGGATTGAGAGACAGTCAGTACCCCTTAACACCCTGGATTATCTAGTATGGATGCCCTCCAAATCCAGACCCCCGATCTTGTCCCCTACGCTGTCGTATTCCATGCAGATCTGCGACTACCTATTCAGTCTGCGCAACTCCACCCCAGTCTCCAATTAACCACTTCAGCCTCGGAAGGTTTTCCAACTTTAGGACCAGAGCACTTTTTTCAATTTGGCACTGCGCTGCTTTAACTGGTAATTTCGCGGTCATGCAATGCAGTACCCAAACAAAATGTGCGTCCTTTTTTCCCACAAATAGAGCTTTCTTTCGGTGGAATTTGTTCACCGCTGTGCTTTTTATTTTTTGCGATATAAACAAAAAAACAAAGAAAATTTTGAAAAAAAATGATATTTTCAACTTTACGTTATTACAAAAATACAATAAACTAAATTTTAGTCATAAATTTTTGCCAAAATGCATTCAGCCACATGTCTCGGGTAAAAAAAAAAGTTAATTACCGTATATTTATTGGTTTGCGCAAAAGTCATAGCGTCTACAAACTAGGGTACATTTTCTGGAATTTCTGCAGCTTTTATTTTATGACTGCCTATCTCATTTAGAGGTGCTAAAATGGAGGGGCAGTACAAACCCCCCAAATTACACCATTTTGTAAAGTAAACACCTCAAGGAATTTGCTGAGAGGCATGTTGAGCCCATTGAATATTTTATTTTTGTGTCATAAGTGATTGAAAGATGACCAAAAAAAAAAATTTACACAAAGTTGTTACTGAAATGATATATTGCTCACACATGCCATGGGTATATGTGGTATTACACCCCAAAAATACATTCTGCTGCTTCTCCTGAGTACGGGGATACCCCATATGTGAGACTTTTTGGGAGTCTATCTGCATACGGGACCCCAAAAACCAATCGCCGCCTTCAGGATTTCTAAGGGCAAAAATGTATGCCTTCATCCCACACTATCTATCTCAGTTGCGGAGGCCATGAAATGCCCAGATAGCACAAGCCCCCCCCAAATGACCCCATTTTGGAAAGAAGACACCCCAAGCTATTTGCTGAGAGGCATGTTGAGTCCATGGAATATTTTATATTTTGCCACAAGTTTCGAGGAAATTATAATTTTTTTTTTCACAAAGTTGTCACTAAATGATATGTTGCTTAAACATGCCATGGGTATATGTGAAATTACACCCCAAAATACATTCTGCTGCTTCTTCTGAATACGGGCATACCACATATGTGAGACTTTCTGGCAGTCTAGCCGCGTACAGGACCCCGAAAACCAATCACCGCCTTCAGGCTTTGTAAGTGTGTAAAAAGCTGATTTTACTCCTCACTCCCTATCACAGTTTCGGAGGCCATGGAATGCCCAGATAGCAGAAACCCCCCCCCCCCAAATGATCCCATTTTGGAAAGTAGACACTCCAAGCTATTTGCTGAGAGTCATGTTGAGTATTTTGCAGATCTCACATTTTGTCACAAAGTTTGGAAATTTGAAAAAAGTAAAAAAAAAAAAATTCAGTTTATTTCTTCATTTTCCAAAACAAATGAGAGCTGCAAAATACTCACCATGCCTCTTAGTAAATACCTTGGGGTGTCTACTTTCCAAAAACGTGATGGGTACTCAGGAGTAATATCACCATTTTATGCCCTTAGAAAGCCTGAAGGCGGTGATTGGTTTTCGGGGTCCTGTAGGCAGATAGGCTCCCAAAAAGTCTCACACATGGGGTATCCCCATACTCAAGAGAAGCAGCAGAATGTATTTTGGGGTGTAATTCCACATATACCCATGGCATGTGTGAGCAATATATCATTTCAGTGACAACTTTGTGTAAAATAAATAAATAAATAAATACAAATTGTCCTTTCCCCGAAACTTGTGGCAAAATATAAAATGTTCCATGGACTCAACATGCCTCTCAGCAGATAGCTTGGGGTGTCTACTTTCCAAAATGGAGTCATTTGTTTTTTTTTTTGCTATCTGGGCATTTCATGGCCTCCGAAACCTGGATAGGTAGTATCTGGGTGAAGGCATAAATTTTCGCCCTTAGAAATCCTGAAGGAAGTGATTGGTTTTCGGGGTCCCGTACACAGATAGACTCACAAAAAGTCTCACACATGGGGTAACCCCATACTCAGGAGAAGCAGCAGAATGTATTTTGGGGTGTAATTCCACACATACCCATGGCATGGGTGAGCAATATATCATTTCAGTGACAACTTTGTGTAATTTTTTTTTGTCACTTTTCAATCATTTATGACAAACAAATAATATACTCCATGGACTCAACATGCCTCTCAGAAAATAGCTTGGGGTGTCTACTTTTCAAAATGGTATCATTTGGGGGGGGGGGGGGTTTGAACTGTCCTGGCACTTTATGCCCAACATCACCCACTCTTCTAACCACTTGAACCACCAAGTCTTTTCTCACACTTTTTATTTACCTGAAAAAATCCTTTTTTTTTGCTAGAAAATGACTTTGAATCCCCAAACATTATACATTTTTTAAAGCAGAGGCCCTACAGATTTAAATAGTGGGTGTTACAATTTTTTTTTCACAAGGTATTTGTACAGCGATATTTCAAACGCAATTTTTGGGAAAAAAAACACTTTTTTGAATCTTAATGCACAAAAAAATACCATTTTGCCCAAATGTTTGGTGAAATATAAAAGTTGATCTCATGCCGAGTGCATAGACACCAAACATGACATGCTTTAAAAATGACGAACACCCACGAAGCGGCGACAAACTATATACATTTTTAAAAGCCTTTAAAAGCCTTTACAGGTTACCACTTTAGATCTGCAGAGGAGGTCTACTGATAGAATTACTGCCCTCGATCTGACGTTCCCGGTGATACCTCACATGCATGGTGAAATTGTTGTTTACATACGACACGAGACTGACGCTTGCCTCCACCTTTGCGCGCATGCATGGGGGGGGGGGCAGGGGTGCATTTTTTTTTTTTTATTATTCATTTTGCTTTTTATTTTATTTTTACACTGTCCCTTTCATCTTTTTCTTTTTTTATCATTTTTATTTTTATCACAGGGATTTTAAATATCCCCTATGATAAAAATAGGTATTGCCGCGGATCATTTTTAAAAAAATTTGAAGTCTACTAGACTCTAGATCTTTCATCCAGCCCTTAAAGCATCTGACCACACCAAAATCGGTTTGATAAGATGCTTCCCCAATTTCCCAATGGCGCTGTATATATCTGGCGAAACCGAAGTCACAAAATGCTCATAGCCTTCGGTTTCTTAGGCCATGGAGATGATTGGAGCCATTCTAGTCTTCAATCAGCTCTATGGTAAGCTGGCGGAACCACCAGCTGCATTCTCACTTTCCCCGGTGGGACAGGAGAGCCTGAGAAGACCAGCAACATACTAGTATGTCGCTGGTCCTTGTTGAGCATATATTGTAATGTTCTTTTTTTCATGAAAAAAAAGAATCAATCGGTGGGTATGCCCACCATTAGAAAACCTCCCTTCATCCTCCCACTTCTAATGGTGGGCATAGCCATTTAAAAAAAAAATATACCGGAGCATAGGGGCAATCCGCCTCAATTTCCGCCCACTGCCCCTATGCTCCGGTATATTTGCTCTTTTTTTAACTGTGGTGGTGAAATCACCTCCAATAGTGCTGGAGTCGCTGCTTTATATATGGTGGGAGCAAACGCTATTGCTGTCACCCTATATAAATCAGCGCTGCAGCTGGCATACCTGAAAATTAAATAAAGATTAATAAAAACAGTAACACATAAAAAAAATAATATTCCTGCTAAGAATAAAAAATAATTAAATGTTACATAAAAACATTGCATACCTGCAAAAAAAAAAACCCACTATAATAAACAAAACATTACAGATATGCATAAACAACAATAAAGAGAGGAATAGAAAGAGAATAGAGAGAAAATGGAGATAGAAAAACAAGAAACGTACAACTGTTTTTGGTTTTTATTTTTTTAATTTTTTTTGGTTTTTATAACTTTTTTTTTTGTACACTTTTTTTTTTATAACAACGAACAATGAACAGTAAAGGTTAGGGTCTCCAAAAATGCAGTGACATCTTTGGAGACCCTGTGAAAGTGTGTCCTATTTCTATGTAGTGCCGTTCCCTACGCTAATACTCAACTAATGAATGGTAGCGCTCGAAACAGTGACCGATGTAACTGTAGCCGACTCACTGCATGTGGATTGGGAACTTGGGGTGCAGAGCCATCTGGATACAGAAGGGCTCTGATGATCTCTTCCTGGAATTGCAGGAGAGATCCAGTCCGTCCTGATGCTTTGTGTAGCACAAAAGCGTTCAGCAAAGCCAATTGAAAAAAGTAAATTGACACTTTTTTGTACCAGCGTCTGAATTTACGGGCAATTAAGTACGGTGCCAATAACTGGTCATTGAGGTCCACCCCTCCCATATTAAGGTTATATTGGTGGACACAGAGGGGTTTCTCCACAACACCAGTCGCCGTTCTAATTTGGACAGCCGTGTCTGCATGATTGGAGGAAAGAACGAAAACATCCTTTATATCCCTCCACTTCATCGCAAGCAAATTACCACATTACAAGCAGGCTCTCTCCCCCGACTAAGTCGGGAATCTACCAGCCATTGGGGGAAGCCCCGGCGATTAGGTCGCACGGTGCCACATGTGCCAATTTGGTGATCAAGTTAGTGACTAAAAAGTGGCACGCTTGTATTGTAATTGTCCACGTACAAATGGTACCCCTTTCCAAATAAGGGTGACACCAAGCTCCACACAATTTTACCAGCACTCCCCATGTAGTCTGGGCATCCTTCCGGCTCTATGCAGCTATCTTGGCCCTCATAAACCATAAAACTACATGTATAGCCTGTGGCCCTGTCACAGAGCTTATACATCTTGACCCCATATCTAGCACACTTGTTGGGGATGTACTGTTTGAAAACAAGACGGCCATCAATTTAATCAGGGACTCGTCCACGCACACAACTTGGTTCGGAATAAAATGTGCTGCGAACGTCTGGTTGAAGTGGTTTATGAGGGGCCGAATTTTGTAGAGCCGGTCAAATTCAGGGTCTCCATATGGACGAACGAGTCGATTGTCACTGAAGTGCATGAACCGCAGAATCTGCTCGTATCGTGTCCTGGCCATGGAAGCAGAGTAGATATACATGTGATGAATTGAGTCAGTGGACCAATATAACCACAATTCAAGTAGTTTATGTATGCCCATGTTGAGGGTAAGGCCCAGAAAAGTCTTAAACTCGGAAACCGTAATTGGTTTCCAATTTCTGGCAAGTGACAAATGGGGATTAGCAGCGATGTATTGACCAGCATATAAATTGCTTTGGTCCACAATAGATCTATAGAGATCTTCGGTGAAATACAGCGAAAAAAAATCAATGGCCCTAAAATCAACCGTATCCACCTGAATTCCGATTTGGCCAGTGAATGGGGAAAGTACGGGCGCTGCATCAGTGGTGGGTTGCCAATCAGGGTTTGCAAGCGTGGCAGGAAGGGCACTATGGGCTCTGCGGGCCTGTATTCTTTGTCTTCGTGGCTGCGGGGCATTACTTGTGCTAGCCACACCAGCTTGAAATGCACTTATGGGACTCGCCACGTCACCAAGTGTTACTGCAGTGCTGGTTGTATGACCAGGATGTACTAGGCTGCTTGTGCTTGCCAGGTCACCAGACGGGGTAGCGGCGCTAGTACTGGCTCTCTGCTCCATACAAGAGCCCTGCGGTTCTTGCACCTCAGTGACAGCTAAACGGGATCTGGTACGCCTGACCTTAGCAGGGACCACCCAATCATCAGAGCTATCTGTCATGGAGCCGCTGTCGAATACTAACTCGATTGGTAAGTCTGAATCTGACAGTGAGTCTTCCCCATCACTCTTATCTGTCATACTCACAATCGTGTAGGCCTCATCACTAGTGTACCTCGGATCAGACATGGCCTCTAAATTTATAGGTACACTAGTGAGACTCACAGGCAAAAAAGTGCACCTGATTGTCAGAGCCTGTGTCAAGTCACTACCAAAATCACTGTCAGAATTCGCATGGATTGGGCGTGTGTTCTGTGTTTGTTAAAGTGACAGCGATCTATTGATCCTGCACTTGGGTGGGCTGGGCTGGGCAGAGAGGCTAAACACAGGTGTTAGCAGTTATCTGGGCTGATCCCGCTAACGCTGCATTTTTTAAAACACTAATCTAAGGGGAGCGCTAATATATATCTGATCAGATCGCAGATATTGATCTGATCAGATATTACAATAATATCTAACACCTACCTAATGTGTGTGTGCGTGTCAGAGTACCTAACTAACTGGCCCTGCCTGGTGTTTACACTGACCCTAACTCACGCTAAAACCTAACTGGGGTCACCGCCGGGCGATCGAGGGTTAAAACCTATAAAAGGTATATAAAATAATATACGGCGGGTAATCAGATGGGGGAAAAAAGCTAGTGACACTTATACGGTGATCACAGTTGACAGGGGGCAATCAAGGGGTTAAAACCTTTATTAGGGGGGCAAGGGGGGTATTTACACCTACCTAGGCCTACTAGTAACCTACCCTAACACTTATTTAGTGTCACAAGGGTCACAAGTACAGCGATCGGTAAAAATCAGATCGCTGCACTATATGACACTGTGACAGGGAGTGACAGGGAGTGAAGGGGTTAACTGAGGGGCGATCAGGGGGCGATCAAAGGGTTAAATGTACCTATGTGACCTGGTGTCAGTGTGCTGTTGGTGCAACTCACGTTTTTAGATGTCTCTCTCTCCTCTCTGCAATGGAAAAGAAATCAGAGAGGGGAGATGACATCACTTCCCCTGCCTGTGTTTACATTTCACAGGCAGAGGAAGGAATCCCATTCACTGGACGATCAACAGGAACAGACCAAAATCCATTGGTCAATTCCTGTTGACTGAATGGTCCTGCAACGAATGGGGCCACCGTGCTGGGGGCGCGGCGCGCGCCCCCTAGCTGTGCCCGTGATCGCCGCCTATTTACGACGATTCACGCTCAGCGTCCACACCGCCGCAGTAAATATACTGCACGTGGTGTGGAACCAGTTAAGGAAACACTATTAATGACCATATGCTGCAAAGCCTCCTTGCCGATCAATGTTGCGTGTGTTTGGCTTCGTGTGTGGTTGTTCCTGTCGTATGCTCTGAGTCTATTTCCGCTTACCAACTTTTGGCTTGTTCTGACTATCCCTGCCTGCTTGATATCCCGACCTTCGGCTTGTTCTCTTTCTCCTGTCTGCTTGATAACCCGACCTTGGTGTGCTCTTCCGTCTGTCCCTGTCTGCTTGTGGCCCTGGCCTTTGGCTAGGCCACTGACTATCCTTGCTGTTCCTGCACTGCTGCTTCCTCTCTTCCCCCTGTAGCCAGCCGAGCATGAGCTAGGGGACCTCGGGGCCATGACCTGGATCCAGTTGCAGCCTAATCCATGCTTACCACCAGAGGCTCTGGTGAATACCTACTAGCTCTTAGACTCCGTGCCCTAGGGAAACCGATGCACTAGCTCCCTGTGTTTCAGTGTCATTGCTCCAGGGGCCTGTCTTCTCCTACTGTCTTCTCCTACTAGCCATAGCTTATTAGCAGCAGTCAGCTATAGGTCCACAACCTTAGCAGTGCACTTTGCAACCTTAGCGATGCGCTTCGCACTTCAGCAGTGCGATTCACACCCCAGCGGTGTGCATCTGTCACCTGACCCCAGGTGTTCTGACACCCCATATTAGCTTAGTGAGTGTGACTATATAAAAAGTATTCATATCATTTTTAGATTGCATTAAGGGCCAGCTGAAAATAATTATTGTCTTGAGTACAGGCCAATATTATAAAAGCTTTGCTTCTAGGTATATTGTTATATTATGATCTATGTACTTAGTGGCTGCTATTATATTTTGGTGCCTCATTCGCATTACATATGCAGGTTTTTTTATCCTGCTTAGCAAGTCAGCACCGAAGATGTGCTGTACCGTTCTTTTATTTCAATACAAACCCGTGTAATCTCTTATGTTAAAAACAACAAAACAAAAAGAAAAAAACAAAAGAAAAAAATTCTGGCAATATATTTTCAGATATGGCATAGACAACCACTAGAAGGAACCATCAAAATATAGAACATTGAATATGTAACCCAGAAGATCTCATCAATAGCTGCTTTCAAGTAAACATTAACATAAACGTATACTTATTAAGATAAGGTAACCAGATTTTTAAAATGAAATCCGGGGACGTATATATATATATATATATATATATATATATATATATATATATATATATTTTTATTGGCAAACTATTTTATAAGCATATTTTCCCCAATGACATATGCAGTGTATGTGGTATGTGATTATGGAATGATTATATGATATATACATTATTTCTCACATTTCCTCCAGGTGAGAAGGGGTCCTCAGGGGAGAAGGGGCCCCTGTCCCCAGGAGAGAAGGGGTCCATGTATGATGGGGGTGGAGGGGGGCTGGCCTGGCCCTCATATGGCTCCTGCACTGCAACTCTTGTGTGCTTGAACTTTGTATGCATGGGAGCCGGAATGGATGAAACCAAATCAGGGGATGCAGGACTCTGGCTGGGGAAGACACTGGGCTGAGCAGCGCTGCATGGAGCAGGAGAGAGGGACCCGGAGGAGGCGGCTGAGCACACAGGCAGGGAGACGTGACTAAGAGCAGCCAGTGTGGTAGAGCATGGAGCTCTGCTACTCATCACCAGAGGAGGCCCTTTCATTAGCCTAATGAATGAGCCAGCCCTCTCAAATCACCACATGTCCAATAAACCCAGCAGGACCCATGGCAGAGCCGCCCTGCAATCCAGGGGCAAATTTGGGGACAGAGTGGCTCCGGGGGCAGTGTCCTCAGTCCAAGGACTGTTCCTGGAAACCAGGGACGTCTGGTCACTAGTGTTGAGCGAACCCGGACTGTAAC
>BLSH010070946.1:15252-28746 GCA_018402905.1 Glandirana rugosa | reverse complement strand
GGTCAAATTTGTGGCACTGGAGCACATACCCCCCCATCCCAGGGGTGGTGATGTCGATCAAATTTTGCTTCAGATGGAAGTGAGATGGATATATACTTTAAAAGCCACGGAGTTTCCTGGCTTTAATGAAACTGTTAAAGTTTCAAACCATTTCTTTGATGGACGTGCTGACACTCGCCCCTTTGGCCCCACCTGATGGGGCTTTGAGGCTGAGTCTCAGCGGCTCCAACCTAGTATATGTTTATTGTGTTTTATCTTGTTCTCTGTTCCCCCTGGTTCTTGGGTCTCGCCATGCCTTCCCTCCCCCCCTCCCCTCATTGTCCCCTATGTCATTTCCTATTTATGTATAATCAATTTCCTAGCAAGTATCAATTGGACTTTAAGTATATTGATGGACTTCAGATTGTGTATTATTATGTTCAACAGGATGTTCTAATAATGATTTTTCTTACCGATTGTGGATATTGTACTCCTGATTTGATTAGATACCACATTCAGTTTTTTCTGTTGGTTTTCTCAAATCTATTGGTACTGTAGAATTGTTTATATGCCTGACAGTATTTCGTTATTGTGGTTACCAGACAGTGTTCAATACCATGCATCTTTAGTTTGTCTAGTTTGCAGTGACCGGTCATTCTTGGCCTGCGCCAATTATCTTTCTCCCCAGACCCCTCCCCCCTTTCAGCTTGCCTTACTCTGCTCTCTGGGTCCCCCTGAACCAATGGTCCAGCATGACCCCAGTTTTCCTTCCCTGTCTGGGATCGGGCCAGAGGCCCTACCGGAATATTGCCTCCTCCTCATAGCCCTTTGGGGAATACCATGTGCAATGTGCTCCTGTACGGACGGAAGGGGCACTGGGACCTTTCTAGGTCCCAGTGCCACCTCGCCCCAGGACCCCTGCACTCATCTAGGCACCGACTCGGTGGTTGCCATTCAGCTCATCTGAGCCCATACATCGGCCCCTGTCCCCCTGACATGCCTCGTACCCTGGGACTGCCTGTTTCCTGGTCCTCTGCCTTGGTGCTTCATCTGTTATACCATCTTGATGTTGAGTTGGGTTGCTAGGCAGTGCTGTACACAGTGTTGCATCCGCCCCCTCCAGCCCCATCTTTGCCGAGTATTATGGGACTTGCAGTAGGCACAGGCGCCCTGGTGGACATTCGTCTGCACTCTGGCCGGTGACGTCAGATGCCGGTCGAGTGGAGGACGCCATAAAGCCGGCTCTCCAGCGCACATTCTCTGCTGGAACTTGGGTGAGACGTCTCATGAAGCACTGTTAATAGAAGGTATGAATGCCAGGTATACCTACCTCTCTTTCCTTTACGATCCCCCTCTGATACATTTGCAATGGTGTACTGTTAACTTTCTCTGCACGCTTATTTATTATTTTTGTCAAAATATTAACTTATTCCTAGTAATATTCTTGCTTCCTTAGTACAACTGATAGACCCTGGTTGACTTCCTCTTCATGTGGAATAAAATACTTCTCTACTATGATTCCCATTTGGGTCCCTTTATACTACAATTTTAAGGGCATTGATATCAAACTAGCTCCATTAACATTATTAACTAAATGCAGTTAATTTAAAAACAATGTGGATCATGTGGCTAAACCCTATTGACAAATTCAGAATTGTTTATTTATACATATATATTTCATTGTCGATATAAAAATAAAATTGATGTATTAATTTTTGAGCTTGTAGCCCTAATATGAAATATTTGTAATTTAAGAAAAAGCTGCTTTGCAATAACAAACATTGACAGTGTAGTGCTACCCTTTGGAAGCCTACACATGTGTATGTCAATATGGATCTTGTTTAAGCATATCTGTAAACTTCTCCTATGCTACTCTTTCCTCTTTTATTTTGCCCCCCTTGGCTGGTTGCTAGAGTTGAGCAAACACCTGGACGTTTGGGTTCGGTGGGTTCGAACGAACTTTGGGAAAAAGTCCGGGTTCGGCACCGAACGTTACCCGTACTTTATCCCGGACCCCGAACCCCATTGAAGTCAATGGGGACCCGAACTTTTAGGCACAAAAATGGCTGTAACAAAGTCCTGGCAAGTGCTAGAGGGCTGCAAAAGGAAGTAAAATGGGGGTAAGAGTAGGGCAAGTGCCCTACAAAAAAATGGGGATACGGAAAATAAATTAAAATCAAATAAAAAAAATGGGAGGGGGGGTGGATGTGGAGTAGGAGCCTAGAGGTTGACTAGGCTGTGACCGTGGCAGTGTAGGTGGAAGTGTAGGTGGAAGTGGCGGTGGTTGAGGAGGAGGTAGCCAATAATGTTTTTTTTTTGTTTGTTTATAATTGGGGTAGCCCCCAAAATATTGAGGCCTATTCAAAAAACAAGTATACGAATGGCTGTGTGAGTCCAGTCTAAATGTTTATTCTGCACAAGGTACAGACAAGTCTTGTGGGATCCATGCCTGGTTCATTTTAATAAAGGTTAGCTTGTCCACGTTGGCTGTGGACAGGCGGCTGCGCTTGTCTGTGATAACGCCCCCTGCCATGCTAAACACACGTTCAGACAATATACTGGCTGCAGGGCAGGCCAGCACCTCCAAGGCATAAAGGGCAACCTCAGGCCAATTTGGAGACGAAGAAGTTGAATGGGGCAGACCCATCAGTCAGTACGTGTAGGCGTGTGCACACATACTCTTGCACCATGTTGCTGAAATGCTGCCTCCTGCTAAGACGTTGTCTATCGGCTGGTGGTGCTGTTTGTTGTGGCGGGCTGCTGACAAAGCTTTGCCACATTTCGGCCATGCTAACCCTGCCTTCTGAGGTGCTGGCGGTGGCACAGCTTCGTTGGTGGCCTCTTCCTCCTCCTCCTCCTCTGCCTTCTCCTTGTGCTTCCACTGAGCCCCCGGTGTCATTTGGGAATGCCCTCAGCAGCACCTCTACCAGTGTGTGCTTGTAGTCACTCATCTTCCTCTCATGCTCCAGTGAGGGAATTAAGGACCTCACATTGTCCTTGTAACGGGGATCCAGCATGGTGGCCACCTAGTAATCAGAAGAAGTTACAACATGGGCAACTTGGCTGTCATTGCGCAGGCACTGCAGCATGTAGTCAGCCATGTGTGCCAGGCTGCCCACAGGCAAAGACAAGCTGTCCTCTGTGGGAGGTATATCATCTGTGTCCTCTGTATCCCCCCAGCCACGCTCCAGAGATGCCCACGAGCTGCATTGGGTGCCACCCTGCTGCGATTCCTCCTCCTGCTCCTCCTCCTCATCTTCCTCGTCCTCCTCATCCTCCAACTGTGCCCTGGCTTGAATATTTTTGACCTGGCCTATGCTGGTGCAGGAACCCACCCTCCGAGCCACTCGCGAATGACTGTCCTGATAACCTTGGAAATGACCCCTCTTCCTCCTCCTCCTCCTCATCCTCCTGTGCCACATCCTCTTCCATCATGGCCCAAAGTGTTTTTTCAAGGAGACACAGAAGTGGGATAGTAACGCTGAGAACAGCGTCATCGGCACTGGCCATGTTGGTGGAGTACTCAAAACACCGCAATACACTACACAAGTCTCGCATGGAGGCCCACTCGTTGGTGATGAAGTGTTGCTGTTCCGCAGAGAGACTGACCCGTGCATGCTGCAGCTGAAACTCCACTATTGCCTGCTGCTGCTCGCACAGTCTCTCCAGCATGTGCAAGGTGGAGTTCCACCTTGTGGGCAAGTTGCATATGAGGCGGTGAGCGGGAAGGCCGAAGTTCCGCTGCAGCACAGACAGGCAAGCAGCAGCAGGGTGAGAACGCTGAAAGTGCGCACAGACGGCCCGCACTTTATGCAGCAGCTCTGACATATCCGGTAGTTTTTTAGAAAATTCTGTACCACCAAATTCAGCACGTGCGCCAGGCAAGGGATGTGCGTCGAACCGGCTCGGCCCAGAGCCATTACGAGATTTCAGCCATTATTGCACACCACCAGGCTGGGCTTGAGACTCAGTGGCAACAACCACTCATTGGTCTGTTGTTCAATGCCTGTCCACAGCTCCTGCACAGTGTGGGGTTTATCCCCCAAACATATCAGTTTTAAAACAGCCTGCTGTCGTTTTCCCCTGGATGTGCTGATGTTGGTGGTGAAGGTGTTACGATGAGCGCATGAGGAGGTGGTCGAGGAGGAGGAAGCGCACTAGGAGGAGGAGGCAACAGGAGGCAAAAAGAAATGCCCTGCAATCCTCGGTGGTGGAAGGACATGCGCCAAATGGCTAGCCGGCTCAGGCCCACCTGCCACTACATTTGTCCAGTGTGCAGTTAGTGAGATATAGCGTCCCTGCCCATGCTTACTGGTCCATGTATCAGTGGTTATGTGGACCTTGCCACAGATGGCGTTGCGCAGTGCGCACTTGATCTTGTCCCCGACTTGCTTGTGCAGGGAAGGGATGGCTCACCTGGAAAAGTAGTGGCGGCTGGGAACCACGTACTGTGGGACAGCCACCGCCATCAGGTTTTTGAAACTGTCCGTGTCCACCAGACGGAATGACAGCATTTCAAAGGCCAGGAATTTTGAAATGCTGGCATTCAGAGCCAGGGATCGTGGGTGGGTAGGGGAGTACTTCCTCTTTCTCTCCAGTGTTTGGAAGATGGACAGCTGTAAGCTTCCATTGGACCATGTGGAAATGCTTGGGGACGGTGACGGACATGGTGGCGTTGCTGTCATATCATCTGTTTGCTGGGTGGCAGGTGACACTGTCATTGTAGAGGTGGAGGAAGAGGCCGAAGTAGCAGCAGAAGAGGAAGCAAGAGAAGGCCGGGACCTTTCTTGGATTTTGAGGTAATTATTCCAATGCATCTTGTGCCTTGAATTTAGATGCCTGGTCATGGGGGTTGTGCTCAGGTTGAGAACATTTATGCCCTGGCACAGGCTATCATTGCACAGCTTGCAAACCACTCGTGTCTTGTCGTCAGCACATTGTCTGAAGAACTGCCACTTGGGGGAATGCCTTTGAGCTGCCTTTGGTGTGCTAGGTCCCTGGGTGCGGTGGGTAGTAGCAGGCCTACTGTCTAGGGGACGCTCGCTCCGCTTTTGCAACCTGCTTCCTCCTTTTCTGTGCTGGTGCCTCTGTGCGACCACCACCTCTTCCTCCAAACTGCACACGTCACTCACATGACCCTCATTCCATGTGTGGTCTAGGACCTCATCATCCTCCACATCTTCTTCCACCCACCCTTCACCAATGCCCTCCTTGTCAGTCTGCACACTGAGGCAAGCTGCAGCAGTTGGCACCTGTGTTTCGTCATCATCAGAGACGTGCTGCGCTGGTGTTTCCATGTCCTCATCCTGCAACAGAAGTGGTTGGGCATCAGTGCACTCAATGTCTTCCACGTCTTGGGCAGTGCTATATGGATGGCCCACGGAAAGCACACCAGGAGAGTCATCAAAAACTTGGGGCTCAGACTGCTTGGCTAATTTAAAAGGGGCTGAGGTGAAAGACAGAAGGCCATGGGGTTCAGGTGCCAACTCTGAGCTTTCATCAAGGGACCGGGAGGGAGACAATGTGAAGGAACTGGAGGCATTGTCAGCCACCCAATCTACTGTCGCCTGTACTTGTTCTGGCCTCACCTATCATTGAGGGGCATTCGGGCCTACCGTATACCGGTGAAGGTTCTGTTGGCTACCTGAGGAAGGTGTTTCCCTTGTGCGTGTAGCAGGTTCACCAACACCACCAACACCAGCAGCACCAGCATCGCCAGCAGCACCATGACCACGTCCCTTATTTGCTCTCCTCATTGTGCCCGCAAATGTACTATGTAGCCCTATGTAAGTATTTATTGATACCAATTAATACCTTTTTTTTTTTCTGAAAACACCAACGTAGACAGACTTTTTATTTTGGTGCAGCAGCTGGAAGCAACAGCTAGAACCTCTCCCTTTAGAACTAGGAGATGATTTTTGGACAATAATGTGTCATTTACAGCAACAGCTGGAACATGGCCCTATACGAGTAGGCAATGATTTTTGAACAATAATCTGTCCCTCTAAGCAATAGCTGGAAGCTCTCCCTTTAGAACTAGGAGATGATTTTTGAACAATAATGTGTCACTTACAGCAACAGCTGGAACCTGGCCCTATAGGAGTAGGCAATAATCTGTCCCTCTAAGCAGAAGCTTCTACCTAGTGCAGTCAGATCATTGTGTAATGCAGGGTTTGATCTGCAATCTGTCACTCAAAGCAGCAGTATGTGAAATCTCAAATTACTCCCACAATCTGATCGTTGTGTACGATCCCACAATCTGATCGTTGTGTACTATCCTAAAGATCGTTGTGTTATGCAGGGTTTGATCTGCAATCTGTCACTCAAAGCAGCAGTATGTGAAATCTCAAATTACTCCCACAATCTGATCGTTGTGTACGATCGTAGCGATCGTTGTGTTATGCAGGGTTTGATCTGCAATCTGTCACTCAAAGCAGCAGTATGTGAAATCTCAAATTTCTGCAATCTGTCCCTCAGAGCAACAGTAGTAGTAATCTCAGGATGAAGGATAAGATGTTACAATGTCTGCAATCTGTCCCTCACAAAAACGCTGGCAGCTTCCTCTCTCTATACTAGTCAGAGTCTCAGAGAGCATGTGACTGCAGCATCAAGTGACTCCAGCTTATATAGAGGCTGGGACACATGATGCACTGGCCAATCACAGCCATGCCATTAGTAGGCATGGCTGTGATGGCTTCTAAGGGCAAACCAGTGAAACACTTGTTGATTGGCTGCCCTGCAGCTATTCAACATACGTGATCAACTACCAGAATCCAGAACCCGAACCCGAACTTTTTTGAAATGTCTGTGTTCGGGTCCGGGTCCCGGACACCCCAAAGTTCGGTACGGACCCGAACGTTACAGTCCGGGTTCGCTCAACACTACTGGTTGCTTATCCAATTTTATTTTTGTACCTTATTTACAGTTATTCATGCCACTGCGATTGGGCCAGAGGTCAGTTGACTGATCCGGCTACTCTCTCCCCCTTTTTATTAATATCTATTGTGGGTCCAAGTAAGTTGTCTTTCTGACTGTTATTTGCTCATTTTGGCCTGGCTTTTTATACCTAGATGGTACCTATGCATTCCCACTATCTTCTTGATTGCATGTGCTTTTCTTATGATTACTATTTTCTTGTAGCTTCTAAACTTATTTGGATAGCCCTTACATCATCATCTGATTAACGTTCTGATCTAGTGTCATATCCACTTCCTTTTAGCCTGGACTGGTGGCGTTCTCTGCAGGAGCAAGGTGCTGGGTCCCCATAGTGGGCGAGGGGTTTTCCCTCTGGTATTGCTCCCGGCCTATTCCTTGACTGGGTGAGTAGTGTGGAGTGAGAGGGGAGGAATAACACCCCCGTTTCTGGGGAGACACAGACCAACTGAATGACATGCACTGCAAACTGTATACCCTGTTCTTTATTATATTGTCATTTATTGTATGTTTTCCTTTTTGATACTAGTAACAAATGATGTCTATGTGAATCCTCTGAGGAAGCCAATGGTTTGGCGAAACATGTTGGGAGACTCTTTCCACACTGCATGACATCATTACCGGTGCTATTTACCACCATTGTATCCATGCTGTTTTGGACCCCTTTGTATTTTATGAGTTGTCAAAAATGAATTAAGCTATTTAAGAAATAAGAAATAAAATTATTGATTTTATATAACCTGAGGTATCTTTCGGTTATTGTCTTTTGGCACCGAGATAGTCCCCTCTTTAGGAACCTCCACTTCTCCTTCATTATATCAATGAGTATGGGTTGAGGTGCCTATTAAAAGAGTGCCCTAATGGAAACTGTAATCCCCCCCCCTCTTTTTTTCTAAAACCAGTGTTTCAATATACAACGAGTTCCCTAGATTCGGTTTCCCTGGGACACGAATTCGGTCTTCTTTAACCCTCAAATATAGTTTCTCGATGCCAACTGATAAGTGGACATTATAATATGGTATTTGTTTGATATTTTCTATTCAACGTTATTTGTACTATTAGTGTCTGTTGTCCCGTCGCATTATTGTCATTTTGTCTGTTATTGCATTACGTGTATATCTATTGACATGGCGGGATTTTGTAGACAGGCATGGGAGGGTTTTATGGCGAAAATCCAGGATTCACATAAAACCTCGGATATCTCTGAGGAAGATTTAGACAAAGCCTTTTTAAGGCTTCATCGATTACTTGAAAAAAAGGTTCGAATTTTGTGGCACGAAAAATATTTTGAAAAATATGCAAGCAACAAAATGATACCCTGGGGCTTGAGAATTCAGATCTTCCCCAATTTGAGGAAGATCAAAGACCCTCTCAAGCTCACTTTGGAACAAAACTTACAGAAGTGTGGAGTGCGCATGTGCGGGAGCTCCGGGACAGACGCGTGAACCGGGAGCTCCGCACCACCCCACAGCAACTGCGACAACAGAGACGATTACAGCCGCCCAGGACCACTAAGAAGGGGGTGACAATCTTCCCCAAGCTCTCGGGAACACACCCGGATGACAGAACCGGAGGCTCGGCGAGATCTCAGGCCACAATTTGCCGCAAACACCTGGGGGGAGGGTGTACCAAGATGGCCACCACGGCCTCCACAGCACACGGGTCGAACGGGGAAAATGCAGCAAACAGACAGGTACTCTCCCCAGCAAGCCTCCTCTATATCCCCACGAATCAGGAGGGCAGCTATCTCTCACAGGCCCTAAATAACATGCCCTCGCCAGCCTCCACAGAATCCCTGCTCGGGCATTACATGGAGGACCCTGTCTTCACTTCGCCAGGACCAGGCCCTGCATGCCCCCCAGAGACTACCCCCCCCAGCCACCTACTCCAGGACCCTGGTTTTCAAATACAGGACCTCTTCTTAAAATTCTCCACACTCCTTGAGAGAGGCCTAGAGAACACTGCGGCCAAAATCACTGGAGATATGAAGTCTGATTTTCAAAATTTGGGAACATGGATGGAGGCGATAGAAAACAAGTTTGATTTAACAGTAGCTAGAATGAATCAGAACTCGGACCACATCCAGGTCCTACAGCATCAACTTGAAATGGCCCTGGCAAGGATCGATGATTTAGAAAATAGATCGCGCAGGTACAATTTCAGGGTCAGAGATCTCCCTGAGGTCATCACGGACACTCATACTGCGATTCAAGAGCTTATCAGGGACCTGATCCCCAATGTTCCACAACGCCGTCTGGAGCTGGACAGAGCCTACAGAGCTTTGGGCCCCCCAAGAAAAGACGGCTCGCCCAGGGACATCATCGTGAAGCCCCACTACTTCTCAGTGAAAGAGGAGGTCATGAGCCAAGCTAGGCACAAATCCCAGCTAAAATGTAGAGGCCATCAAATACAGGTATTTACCGACCGCTCACCTACCACTATCCAACGGAGAAGATCCCTCAAACCACTCCTGTCCGTCCTAACACAAAAGGACATCAAGTATTGGTGGACTTTCCCATTCGCAGTTAAATTCATTTGGAAGGATCAGACCTACTCCTTTACCAATATAACGAACGGAGAAAAAATTCTCCTCAAGCTGAACCTGATTGCCCAAGAATCGTCCATGGACACCTCAAACTTAGCTACAAATTCATCCAAGCGCCCTCCACCAGCAAGCCCCCTTATGGCAACGTGGAAATCTGCAAGGTCCAAGAAGGCGAAAGAACAATGACCTCCCTAACTACCTGCAGCGGGAAAGTTCTGACCAAAGGGCCTTTTTCACTTGTTTCCCTCCATGTGATGCCCTCTTATCTTTTTTTTCTCTATTTTGAATTCCTCTGGAAGAGAGCCATGCGCTCTATCTGAACAGTAACTGTTTTTCCTGTTTATGGCCTAGCCAAAGTTTAGATTGATGATGAAGAGTGGGCTGACCTGGGGCCCCCCTTCCATGTTTAGTGGCCCCTCGAGGAGCTGGAGGGTGGCAGGTCACCTCATGCGAGATAAAAGTCATTGTTAGTAAGTTAAACATTTGCTGTTTACATAATAGAGGCCTCTCCGAGCCCCCCAGCCAGGTTGACCGGGCTTGGGGGTTAACCTGCTCCGCATACGTGGGAGGCATTAGACGGGTCTCCGAGCTTAATCCTGGGACACTTTTTGATACTTAAGTTATGATTCAGTGTTTTCATATTAAGCAATTTGTGTCCAAGGGGCGCCGGGCCTGGGGGTGGTTGTAATACACCTCCACCTATCCCGTAGTAGTGACCTCTGCCACTATGGGCTGGGTTGCCGAACCCCTAGGGGGTGGGCAAACCCCATGTATGGGGACTGGATGGAATATTTCCGCCGCACCCCACTGTCTTTTTCAAGACACCCTTTGTTTCTTTATTTTGTATTTGTTGTGCTCTAAAGGATCTTTTCTTGTCCCTTATCTACTTCTCTTTTCGCTCCCTCAAGCCTCTCCTCAGTTGACTGACAAAACCAAATGCGTTATTAATTCAACTATCTCCAGCTTGCTGCACCCGGGACAAGAGGTTTGCTTCTTCCCTGGGGTAAGTGATGGTACAAACATAAGCATCCTTCCCTTAAATCTGCACAGAATTCGATAAAAATAGCCCCACATAATGTCCAGGGGCTCAACTCCCAGATCAAGAGATGGAAGGTATTTGATACATATTGCTCTTTGAACTTAAACATATTCCTACTCCAGGAAACCCACTTTCCTGCCCGGCACAGTCCCAGATTCCTCCATCCCCATTACCCCAATTTTTACCTCGCCAACGTGGAAGACAAAACCAGGGGAGTCGCCATCCTTTTCTCAAAACACACTAATTTATCCATCCTCTCAGAACTAAAAGACCCGGAAGGCAGATATATTTTGGTCAAGGGCACCATAGAAGGCAGACTATATTCAATAGTATCCTACTATGCTCCAAATAAGGGACAAGTCAATTTCTTCCAAAGCCTATTCCGGACCCTGTCTCCCCTCAGAAGGGGAGATAGTATTTGGTGGAGACTCAAACACAGCTTTTGACCACATCTGGGACAGATCTAGACCCCCTTCAGATAGACTCCTACAACCTACTAAAGCCATCCTAAAGATTGCGAAACGTATTAACTTACAAGGACTAATAGACATCTGGAGGGAATTAAATCCTAGCAAGCGAGATTACACACATTAGTCCTGTCCGCAGGAAACAGGATTGACCACATCCTGTTACCCCCAAAGCTAATCCCCTCCATGGTGAGCTCCCTAATAACGGACATAGTATGGTCTGATCACTCAATCGTGATACTAAATTATCTTAGATTGTATCCCAGACACCCAACGGCCAATTGGCGCCTAAATGAATCCCTCCTTAATGACCCCATCAGAGTTTCTGAGATTAATAAAGCATTAGAGGAATACTTCCAGTTAAATAAGACATCAGATATCTCCCCAGAAATAATATGGGCAGCCCACAAAGCCACCATTAGAGGCAAAATCATACAAATAACCTCCCAAATTAAGAAAGAAAGACAAGTTGATATTGTTCGATTGGATGAATCCTTCAAATCCCTCAAAGCAGCGCATAAGAGAAATCCCACGGAAGCTTCACTCTACCTATTAAATGCGGCTAAACTAGAACTTAATCTAGCTCTCACCATGAAGGCGGAAAGAAACATCTGCTGGACAGGTGCAAAATTCTACTCTCATAGAGACAAAATTGGCTCTATTTTGGCTGCAAAACTTTCTCCTAGACTTGGATCATTCTCCATACCAAAGATAAAAACGGCTGGCTCCCAACTATCAGCAGACCCTAACAAGATTCTAAAGGCTTTTCACGAGTTTTACTCTAAATTATACGGTCCTATTACGGACCAACAGAGCTCAGCTATTGCAAATTATCTAAACAATCTGCCCTTGCCCACCTTATCTAAGAAACACAGTAATAGTCTTGAAGCAGCTTTCACAGAGGAAGACATTTTAGAAGCTATAAACAGCCTAAGGAAAGGATCAGCCCTAGGCCCAGGTGGCTTCCCAAATATATAAGACTTTCAAAGAGAAGTTTGCCCCCCATATGGCCGACTTCTTTAACTCCAAAAAATATGGCACCCCCCTAGATCCCCACCTTAACGCAGCCTTCATAACAGTTATACCAAAGCCGGAGAAAAAATCCGGAGGAGGTAGGGAATTACAGACCCATTTCCCTTATCAATAATGATATTAAAATAATGACCAAGATCCTAAGCAATAGATTAGCAGACTTTATTAATCATTATGTACACAATGATCAGGTGGGTTTCATCCTGGCAGGCAAGGACCTGACCAAATCAGAAGAGCTATAGACATAATATCCCTACAGCTATGTAACTGGGACGGATACACTAAACAAAGAGGAATTCTGCTCTCTTTAGGCTTACATAAAGCATTCGACTCAGTAACCTGGCCCTACATCTTCACTCTCTTAGAGCATTGGGGCTTTGGAGAAAATTTAATTAACATAGTCCGAGCTCTATATTCCTCCCCATCAGCCAGGATTCGTCTTCAGGGGTTCTACTCAGACCCAGTCCAGATAGCTAGGGGCACCAGACAGGGATGCCTCCTGACCCCCCCCCCCCTGATTTTTGCAATAGCGATTGAAACCCTAGCAATAGCAATGAGGATATTGAGGGTGTTACGTGTGGACCCCAGACCCATAAATGTGGGCTTTTCGCTGATGACATCCTTCTCTTTATAACATCTCCAACCACATCCCTCCCTAACCTATGTAAAACTCTGGATGACTTCACCAAATTTTCTGGCCTCAGGGTCAATTTCTCAAAATCCCAAGACCTGAACATCTCAATTCCTGTTGAAATGAAGGAGAGCCTGCGGAACTTGTTCCAGTTCACTTGGATTGATAACGCAATCCGATATCTAGGAATCATGCTCACAGCCAAAATTGACCAAATTTACCCAAGCAACTACCCCCCAATGTACAAAAAACTGGAGAGGACCTTAAAACATGGGGTAGAGGGGAACTATCTTGGATGGGTAGAATCCAATCTGTTAAGATTAGAGTTGAGCGAACTTCTAGAAGTCCGGGTTCTGCTGGTTCGGCCGAACTTCGGGACAAAGTCTGGGTTCGGGTCCGGACAGAACCCGAACTTTGTCCCGGACCCCGGTCCTGATAAAATGTTGTAAAAAACATGGATTTTCAGGCCCAGAGGTAACTAAAGTTACCCCAGGCCCCAGGCCCTGTTTCAAGCCCAAGACAGGCCTGGGCTTGGGTCTGAAACAGGGCTTCAAGCCGGCTTGGTCGTCTTGGGCCTGAAGATCTTCAAGCGAGTTGAGATTAGAATTGTCTAACCTAAGATGGGTAGGTTCTATCAAGGGGAGATGGGGTACAAAATTCCAGGAGAGGTCAAAAAACATGTAACCCCCCATCAACGAACCCATTTAAACCAGTTAAAACCGACACTCGTACTAAGGATCTATAGCCTAACGCAATAGTTAGGTTCACTTGACCTTGTTCAAGGCGTCCGAGAGGAAGTAAAGTTGTCCTTAACTCTACAAGTCCAGAACCCTAAAACTCTTTAACTGGGACTCCGGTCTTTTAAACC
>BLSH010070945.1:3911154-3939966 GCA_018402905.1 Glandirana rugosa | reverse complement strand
TGTCCTGGCACTGACAGTACAGCACAAAGGCCAGAGGAGAAGAGGAAGGACTCATGGCATCAAAGGACTGACCAGAAGATTGCATGAAAAGAGGAATACATACATTTTTTTAAAACACTGATGTCTACCAACCCAAAATGGAGGACAGTATCTCTCCATCTGCTGTGTCCTGATTAGGGGCTCTCAGAGTACTCAAGAATACCTAATATCTCACAGATAAAGTTTTGTTCATGCATGCCTGCTGAGAAATTATGACAATCTTTCCTAATGATAGGTTTACTTTGAAATTCAAACTAGCTGAGAAAAACCCACATGTAAAATAAGAACATCTTTTTTGCAGTATTCCCTGCCTATATATAGCTCTGCCATTGGCAATTGTCATTATTTGTTACATGTTCAATGTTAAAAGTTATAAAACTATCATTGTAATAGAATCCTTTCATGCAATGTATATACTCAGCCTGAGAACTTCAAACCTTAGGCCACACCAATAATATATCCCTGTTGCTTGGAAGACCTATCATTAATTCCATCAGTCCCTCAAAACAAGAATCTTTCTCTAGCATACATTTTTGTAATAACCATTATGAACATGTAAGTCATTGCCTTATGCATTCTGTTTCAACAAGACGTTGTTTCCCCTTTATTGCATTCAATTTATTCTAATTGTCCGACTGGCAGCCATTTGCCTCTGGCTGGGAATGCAGATGAGTATCTCCTGTCAAAACAGATGAGAGTATTATTTGATAATGAGCAGAGCAAGGTTCTGGCTAAAGTTCCCCCTCAGTAACATTCCTGAAAATATAACATCTGAACTGTTGTATAGGAAAAAATAATACAAATGATAATAATAAACAATACAGCTGATGTGAATAACAATACATAAGTATTGATTTATAGTTGATCTGAGAAAATATTAAAAGGTCTAGTATTTCAGTTTTGATAGATGTGGAGAGTTAAATCACCTTTCAGTTCCAATTGATATTTATGTTCCTTGTGAACTCCACTGGTGAGATCTCTGATCTTAAAGCAATCATGTTATTAAAGAATATGGGGCTGCCATTGTTGATCTTAAAAAAAAAAAATCAGTTGTCCTTTAACCTAAAGTAAGCATGCAGAACAGGAAAATTGAAGAAAACTGAGTATTTCAGCATGAGGGCCTATATAACAGCAATGCAACAGGCATTTTCAGAAAAAAAGGTCATAAATGACTGCTTCTATATTTCTTCAATGAGAGGTTTACTGTATTTTACTAGGTCCCCAGACTTGCCATAATGAAGGAATACCACGTGTTTGATTATTTTTTAGCTACTAGTTTTTAATACTCTACGGGATGCAAGTGAAAAGTGTGATCACCCCAAGGTGAACAGGAATAGCCCAAATATCAAGATAGACTGGAAAAGATCCATGAAATATGCAACAGAGAGATAATTATTGGAGTTCTTAAATATGTAAAAAAAACTGACATACAGTATACTTAGGTAAATTAGTAAATTGGACTATAACTTCCAGGGTCTGTTTGCATTACTCAATACGATTTTTTTTTTTTTATGTTGAAGCTGTGCTTAAAATGGAAAAGCTCCCCAGACCTCAGCCCTGTCAGCAGTAAAGGTGTATGAATAAATAATCTGCTCTGCTGGCAATTTACCTGGTCTGAACTTGAGATCTAATCTGCTAGGTTTAAAGCAGAACTAAACCCACCAATGTAACTGTTTACCAAAACAGTGACATTCATGGCAGGTCTTGAATGATAACTGTTACAAATACTAGTATGCTTATGTTAGATTCCATCTGAACTGCTAAGCTATCAAATGACTAGTGTAATAGCTGACCACATGTGCAGCACCATGGCAACATAAGATCAAACTGAGGATAAGATGGCAGCCTCCTTGGCTGTAAAGGATAGGATGATTTAGTTCCACTGTAAATCCATTTATTCATTTTTAATTTAAAAAAATACCTATTCCCCAAATTATGGCAGGCTGAAATGCCAGGCACATGGTCTGGGATCCTCCAAGTAAATGATCTGCAGTGCCTCTTATTTTTTTTTTTAATCTTCACTTTATTAATGACTCCACAGTGTACATATCTAATGTAGCAAATTGACATGAATCGTCCTAAACGGCTTTCGTCATAACAAAATAACAGAACATAAAACAGCACAATAATGGCATGTATAAGCTCCACCTAGCAATTATTCCATCAAATAGCCAAAAAAAAAACCAATGCAACGAATTAACTACCCAGGGGGTTAAACATATGCCACTAAGAGCAGATCATTTGAAAAAAAAAAAACACGCAACAAGGTCTGAGGTCATCTGAGGTTTGAAAGTTGCAGATTTTCAATTGCCTTGCCTCACACATGGCACATTTGAAAGATGGGAGACCACATGAGAAATCCAGCTTTTAACAGGCCAGCAACCTGTGCATTTCCTTTGCTGAAATGTAATAGGTAATTGAAGTAGGTTACAGAAAAGCAAAGAAAACTGCATTTAAAGTGACAGTTCTACCCATAACAGCAAATCAGGTGTTAACTTTCAATTGAAGGATGGCATTTAAGTAGTTGATGTTGGTTAATGCTATAACTTTTGCAATCATTTTATTTCTTCCAGGCTTTTTTATTTAGCCCTAGTGGCAGTATGTGTTGTTAATAAATACAGGATACTATTATTACATTTGTATAGGGTTATTTCTTAGGACTATACAAAAAGCACTGGTGCTGTGCAATTGGCAGTAACCCATGGCAGCCCCTTAGGGCTTGTTTACACATGCTGCAAAACAGGGCGTCTTGTTAAAGCTCCCTTAACGCCAGTCAAAGCCCATGTCACTAAATAAAATGGTTAGTGTACAGTCCTTGTACAGACCTTGCTTTGGCTTGGCTGGACTTCAGCTTTGTGTCAAAAAATATACCCCATGTAGCTTTAGCCAGGCTTTAAAGCCTCTCCAATACCTCCATGGAAGTCTATGACAAAGCCTGTTTGAAGCTCGCTTGAAGCACCTGCGGCTTTTCTGAGGCTGTAATTCAGCTTTCGCTTCGCTTTGTTTTGGCGAAATTGCAGGCGTGTGATATCAACAAACACACAGGGTGTTTACCAAGCTTCAACAAGGCTTTAAGGGCTTGTTTACACTTGCTTCAAAACAGGGCATCAGACAGGCGTTGTTAAAGCTCCCTTAACGCCAGTCAAAGCTCATGTTGCTAAATAAAATGGTTGGCTTACAGCCCTGTTTACACTTTTCATTGGCTCAGCTGTGCTTCAGCTTCGTGTCAAAAATGATACCCCATGTAGCTCTAGCCAGGCTTCAAAGCCTCTCCAACCCCTCCATAGAAGTCTATGACAAAGCTTGTTTGAAGCTCACCTCTTTTCAGAGGCTTTAATTCAGCTTTAGCTTCGCTTTGTTTTGGAGAAATTGCAGGTGTGAGATATCAACAAACACACAGGGCATTGCAAAGCTTCAACAAAGCGTCAAAAGTGCATCACTGAAGCCTCGTCAAAGCCTTGTTGAAGCCTCGCTGAAGCCTCGTTGAAGCCTCACTGAAGCCTCTTCGAAGCACCGCTGAAGCCTCAAAAACACATCATAAAAGCTTGTTGAAGTTGTATGAGCTTTAATGAGCGTTGAAGCCGAAGCAAGTGTAAGCTAGCCCTAAAAGTGCATCACTGAAGCCTCGTCAAAGCCTTGTTGAAGCCTTGTTGAAGCTTCACTACAGCCTGTTCAAAGCACCGCTGAAGCCTCAAAAACACATCATAAAAGCTTGTTGAAGCTGTATGGGCTTTAATGAGCATTGAAGCCAAAGCAAGTGTAAACTAGCCCTAAGTAATTATCTCTCACTCAATCTGACTAGAAAACTGGAATGGTCATATAGATTACTGGCCTTTACTGATTATCCCTTCCTATAGAAAAATCCTAGGAAGAGTAAGTGACTGCTGTGAGGAAAACATATCTGTGTTTACTAAAAAAAATCACAAAAACATTTATGCCACAGTAATCTAAAAATGAATGACACTGTTAACAAAAAAAAGCACAGATCATAAAGTCATCTAAATTAAATTACAGTATACATTTACATACAAACATTTCTAGATTTCTTCCTCCATATACTGTATCATAATAACATAATACACTAGTAAATGCAAATTACATAGATCGCTTCTTATCTATACAAGCAGAAAAAATATATGTGCATATATGGTCTAAGTGTAAATATACTTAATGACAGAAATTACGTCTGATGGTATCTTTGTTATTTCTGATATAACTGCTGTAATAAGAAAAATGAAAAACAAAGAACATTTATCAGTACTAATTACTTGGAGCTTCAAACACACAATCTATTTTTTTCTCTTTCATTTCATTTTGTATGTTGCTGTTAGTTTGTATATTTTCTCACACTACCCTTCTGTTTTAGTCGCCCACTACATCTGTCATCCCAAGGAAATGCTAATAACTATGTGCCAAGCACAAATGAGACAAGATTCACACTCAAGCTGAGAGGATTATCCTTGTATCCTACACAGGAGCACTTTGAGGGTCATGTAATTACTAGGAAGTTGCCAAAAAATTATCACTGCTGCTTCTAATGTGGGTGGGTGACAGCTTGCACCTCATTGCAGGGCAGAGCAAAGTTGCACTAAATGACAGGAAAATTAGCCTTCCCGAATACATATGCATATCAATTTCTGAACAGTAGAATGCTCATTCAGAAAGCTGCCATTTCCTGGGAAACTGACATTTCTAGGGCACTGGCTGGGATTTATAGTCAACCAACTTTTTAATGCTTCATTGTTCCTTATAAATCAATTCAACTCGCACTTGCCTAACCATTATGAATCTTTGACTAGCATATATTATTTCAAGACATGGACTTTTATTGCTATTTTTGTATTGGTGAGGTGATAAATTGCTCAGATGTTATTTCCTTACTGTCTGAATGCAAAAATTGACTAATGTCAGAGTAATATTTTTGATCTTGTGTAGAGCCATTTAAATGGAGAGTTGATCATTTTGCATATATTAACACCCTATAATGCAGATTTCTAGTCTGAATGGGACTTCATAATTTATTTTAGACACTTCAATGTAATAAAACAATGAAATTCCTCAGCGATCTTCACAGGTTTGATAAACAGAATCTGACCCTCTACATGTTTGCTAAGTTCCTTCCTGTATTTTTGTGATTCTATAGGAAGTAGTGGGGTTCTGTCAACATATCTGTACCTAAAAAAGCAGTGATCTCTAAGCATGTTTATTTCTCTGTCATTTGTTTTAGCTTGCTGCAACAGATTGCTTTAGTGAGGTGATACTTTGAAAGATCTTTCTTTCACTCCAGTTCTTTGGGCCTAGCAACTGAAAAGAAGCAGGACTACCCCCTTGCTGGAAGGTGTTCTGAAGATGTTGTCTGCTAGAGGTTAAATAGTGCTAGGAGAAGCAATTGTGACTGTTCCCCACAAGGGATGTTGTGATTGACTGAGAGAGGAGTGTACACAAGAGCATTTTTAGCAGTACTGTCTTTAAATGCCAGGATTAAAACATTAATAGAGCCTTAACCGCTTAACCGGTTTCCCACCGCGCGCCGTCTTTTTACGGCGGCAGTGGGGGAGCGCTGCGCGAATCGCCGTAAATAAGCGGCGATTCGCTTTTGGCCACCAGGGGGCGCGCGCGCGCGCCCCGTCGCACTCCTGGGGAGTGTGCCCGCGGCTCGGGCGGACCCGATGTCCGCCGGCGAGCCGCGATGAGCGGCTACAGCGAAAGAACGGGGAACCGCCGATGTAAACACGGCGGTTCCCCGCCCTGTCAGTGGGGCATGAGAGATCTACTGATCCCTGTCACTGGGATCAGTTAGATCTCTCATGCCCATGTTAGCCCAACCCCCCACAGTAAGAACACACCCAGGGAACACTATTAACCCCTTCACTGCCCCCTGCAGGTTAACCCCTTCACTGCCAATGACATTTATACAGTAATCAGTGGACATTTAAATTTCTGATCACTGAATAAATGTCATTGGTCCCAAAAAAAGTGTCAAAATGTTCCGACATGTCCGCCCCAATATCGCATTACCGCTAAAAATCGCAGATCGCCGCCATTACTAGTAAAAAATTAAAAAAAAATAAAAACCCCAGAAATGAATTCTCACCATCCGTAAACGCGGCCACTTTTGCGCAAACCAATCAATAAACGCCGATTGCAATTTTTTTTATCGCAAATATGAGGAATTATATAAATCGGCCAAAAACGGTGAAAAAAAATGTTTTTTTATATTTTTTTTTTGGATTTGAATTTTAGCAAAAAGTAAGAAATTTGGGTTTTTTTGCAAAATGGTCGCTCTTCTTTTGTTTATAGCGGCGATCAGAAATGACGCAGAGGCGATCAAATACCACCAAAAGAAAGCTCTATTTGTGGGGAAAAAAGGACGCAAATTTTGTTTGGGTACAACGTAGCACGACCGCGCAATTGTCAGTTTAAGCGACGCAGCGCCGAATCGCAAAAAGTGCTCTGGTCTTAAAGTGGGAAATTCTTCCGGGGCTGAAGTGGTTAAGGACCGCCCCACATACATATACCACGGCAGGGCGGCCCTTAGGCGCAAAATCACAATCATATACCTGTACGTGATTCCTCTGATCAGCTCTGGGGTGCATGCTGCTGGAGCCCCGCTCCCACTGTGATTGGGTACAGCGGGAGCCAATCAGCAGGTTTGGTGGCCTCGATGGCTGCTGGCCACCCGCATTCATTCACAGGAAAAGCAGAATGGCAGACCACCATTCAGTGAGGGAGGAAAATTGAGAGCTTGTGTTTCTGCTAAGCAGAAACGCGGATCTCTGTTTTTCTCCAGTCACAGCATTCCCCTTATGGTTAGAAAGCACTCCCTAGGAGCACACTTAACCCTTTGTTCGCCCCTGATGTTAACCCCTTCCCCGCCAGTGTCATTTATACAGTGTCAGTGCAGTTTTTGGGCACTAATCATATATCATGTATTGGTGTCACTGGTCCCAAAAAAGTGTCATTAGTGTCAGATTTGTCTGCCGCAATGTCACAGTCCTGCTAAAAATCGATGATCAACACCATTACTAGTAAAAACAATAAAAAAAACATGCAATTGTCAGCTAAAGCAATGCAGTGCAGTATCGCAAAAAATGGCATTTCAGGAAGGGGGCAAAACCTTCCGGAGCTGAAGTACTTAATCTTCAAGCAGTCAAACCCTTGAAAAAATTTAGATACCATAGTCTGTCTTCAGAAGATATGGACATTAGGGTGGATTTACTAAAGGCAAATAGACTGAGCACTTTGCAAGTGTGGTTGCACTCATTTTCCATAGAGCTTGGTGAATGTGGTGAAGCTTCACTTTGCAAAGAATACTGATGCAGACGAAAATACAATTTAAAAACAGCTTTTTTTCTTACACATGATTGGATTGTGGAAATCAGCAGAGCTTCACCACGTTCTCTAAGCTCTTGGGAAAATTAATGCAACTGCACTTGCAAAGTGCACAGTCTATATGCCTTTAGTAAATCAACCCCTTTGTCAGAAATGAGACATTTGAAAGGGATTGGAGCCTAGTCTGGCGTTTGAGATCATCCATGTTTTTGGGATAACCTGATTCACACTTTTCACTTCTTTTGATGTTGCCATGTTCCATAAACAAATTCTTGTTTTTACATCACCAAAGTGACTGGCAATGTTTTTCTTAGTTTCTGTTATAACATTTTGCAAATAAGTCTTTTTTTCTTCACTGATGAGCACTGATGATGCCTCACTGATGGCAGTAATGAGGCTGCACTAATGGGCACTGATAAGGCTGTGCTGATGGGCACTGATGAGACTGCACTGATGGCCACTGGTAAGGCTGCACTGATGGGGACTGGTAAGGCTGCATTGATTTGCATTGATGACACTGCACTGATGTGCACTGATGGGCACTGATGAGGCTGCACAGATGAAGTGGCACTGATGGGCACTGATGAGGCATTGATGGGCACTGATGAGGCGGCACTGATGGAAACTGATAAGCTGCACTGATGAGCACTGATGGGCACTTATAAGGAAGCACTGGCAAGGCTGCACTGATGAGGTGGCACTTATAAGTTGCACCGATGAGCACGCAAAGGCACTGATAGGCGGCACTGATTGTCACTCATGGGGCTGCTTATCAGTGTAAATGTGCCCTGTCAGCCTTGCCAGTTATCAGCTATTCTTTCCTCACACAGTGACAGTTCATGAGGAATGGAATGTCAATAGCCGGCAAGCTTGTTTACATATGATCAGCTGTGATTGGACACAGCTGTTCACATGGTAAAGAGCCACTGTGAACTGAAAAGCAAGTGGCTAGTGAAAGTCCACATTGGGGCTTCAAAATAGTCCCAAAAACCATTTTCTTCCAAAAGTGCTCCTGTGCAAAAGTAATCAAAAGTGCTGAGGTGCTCCAAAATATGTATCACATGGTGAGTTGTGCTCCACACACCCCCTTGTGCTTTAACTTACCAGATGGTATTGATGCAGTACTGCATGTGGGCCCATCAGGCTAAGTCTGGGTTCACACTGGAATCTGCAGCGGCTCCCAGCAGGGGTCCAGTGTGTGCTGGTTCACAGTTTCAGGTCCGATTTCAGCCCGAATTTCGGGCTGAATTCAGACCTGAAACAGTCTAAAAGACGCACAGTGTCTTTGCGCAAACCACACCGGACCCACTGTGGAGATGTGTGAACTGGCTCCATAGAGAGCCGGTTACAATTTCCTGCTATGCAAATTGGATGCAGGAAAATCTATATCTTCCTATGTAATTGCGACTCATGCATGAAGGAGAGTGAATCCAGATTGTGGACAACATGGGTGTGTTCTCTCAAGAGCGAGAGAACCAAGCGGTTAATTTAGAAGGGAAGGGCTGTACTACATAGATCTTAGAAAAGGTATTATGACTTTATTAAGTAATAAGTGCAAAACATATTATGCAGTGAACATAACCAATGAATACAATGAATAAGAGTATAAACAAGCTGTCCTGGAAAGACTATAGGTCCTCCAGACAGCGCAACCTAACACATAAAACCACACACGAGGGGAGACAAACAGAAGTTAAAAGAAACGTCCGGGCGTATGGGGGGCAAAAATACAAAAAAATCGCTGGACTGGACCATCACATCAGAGTCAATGTGTGTGGGTGGAAGTTGAGTATGGATGAAGGGATGGTCATGGGCAGCAGGGGGACAATGCTGCAGAAATGGAACAATCAACCGCTCGTAAGTTCACAGTATATGCCTGTGTGATGAGATAACCCACAGAAGTGGTCAGCGGTGAGTAATATGTCAGCACATATAAGCAAGCACTGTCCAGCGTGCAGCTGAAAATGGGGCTGTCCTTGTGTCAGTGATAGAGGTATTTATCCAGTGGCCGTGGTAGTCAGAGGTATGGAGTCCTATACTGTTGATGTTGGGGTGGTGAACTTCCACAGTTGCCGGAGCTTAAGCTCCAATAGTCAATAATAAGTACTCACAGTTGCACCATACCCCACGGGCGAGAGCCTCAGTGACAGATCAGATCGTTCATCCCTCTAGTTGCTGACCATCCCGGGTCTTCACCTCCAATGTCTAAGCATCCCCCGGTGCCTCCATGTGCCATAATATCAATAGCGCCTATATCCGGCGTGTGTATAAGGATGCGGATCAAGCCACTGCTTCCTGGAGGTGGCACGTGAATCGATCATGTGATCCAACAGGAGGCACTTGCTTCCCAAGCCTCACTGTCGATGCAGGGGACATGCAGAAAGTCCAGTCGTGTAGATGGCGCCCCACATGTCACGGAGCATGTGACGTCAACGCGTTTTGCTGGGCGTATTCGCTTAGCTTCCTCTGGACGCCTTGATTGGGCCAACGATCCCCCATCCCTTAAATATGTTCCTTCTGGGGGATGCCGCCCATCAAACAAAAAATTGAGTAAGGGACCGTGGTGCTTTTTTTAGGTGTTTGGGTCAGGCGTAGAAAGCTCCTCCTGTTTATATAATTCTTGTTACTCTTTGTTGATTGATAGTCAATAAGGAGGGAAGGGAGCTTGGTACAACTTAATAGCTCCTGGTACTGGGACAGAGAGGAGAGGTCACTTGGACAGAAAACATTGGGGAAAACGGATATTACATTACAATTGAGCTGTGATGCTGGGAAAAACAGGCAGGGGTATTCATAATCGCAGAGTGTCCAAACCTGAGCTTAGTCTATCTAAGAGTGCATTTATTGCATTGTGGGGAAAGAATGGCAAATATATTTAGTCATTAATGTAGGGCGGAGATGTGTGCATGTACCATATTTTACATACACCTATATATGAAAAAACACCCTATCATATTTGCCCAGCCCCACTACAAGTGAATGCTGTAATTCATTAACCACATTAATGAGAGAGGTATCAGATGAAAACCTCTATAAAGCTGTTTATCCTGCCAATACCTATTAAGCTAGGACAAAATATCTACACTTTCTCCAGAGGGAGGGAAATTGGAGCACATCTCTCCAAAGGAGATGTAGATTTTCGGGGAGGGATAAGACAGAGATTGTTGAGGCAAGATGAAAGCAAGTGTATTTACATAGCATCAAAGAAAGTGTCAGATGATGGTCTGGGCCGACTGCCATCATCCGATTTAATATTTGGGCAGGAAAACCTGGAGATTCAGTTCTACATTAAGGCCCCCAGGGTGGAGGCTCTTCAAATGGTATATCCACCATTTTTCTTTCTGCAATAGAATTTGATTGAAGTCGCCTCTCCTCTGGGGAAGTTTGAGAATGTAAATCCCCTTGACCTTCATCCCTGCTGGGTTTTTCCCATGGTGGGAATGAAAATGTTTGGCCAAGGCTTTCTGAGGTTCCTTTTCTTTCATTTCCCTCATGTGTTCGCCAATGCGAACCCTTAGGGGTCTTTTTGTTTTGCCCACATAGATTTTAGGACAAGGGCATGTTATCATGTAAATGACACCTGTCGTGGAGCAGTTGATGAAATCCCTAATCTCGAACTGATTTGTGCCCGAAGCATCCGTGAAGTGGTTTGTTCTCTCTACAAAGGGGCATACCTGACAGTGGCCGCAGGGATGCATCCCTATTGTACGGGGGTAATTTGAGAGCCAAGTCTCACTGATGCTTTGGACAAACTCAGACCTAATTAAGAGGTCACCTAAGTTTTTAGATCTTCGGGCAACCATCTTAGGTCTCGGGCCTACTATTTTGGCTATCTTGGGGGTTGCAGTTAGAACACCCCAATGTTTGGCCACCGTGGAGGCCACCTCTTTCCATTGTGAGCCAAACGTAGTGATGAGTCTGGTATTAGTATCTTCGGAATCCTGCCCCTCTCTAGATTGCTTTACTTGAGAAACCAGACTAAGTCTGTCCCGGAT
The DNA here is from genome assembly GCA_018402905.1 of Glandirana rugosa. NCBI lineage: Eukaryota > Metazoa > Chordata > Amphibia > Anura > Ranidae > Glandirana > Glandirana rugosa. The sequence continues at coordinate 3,928,600 of BLSH010070945.1, read as the reverse complement.
GGAGGCTTTTTGTTTTGCCCTACGGATGGTTCTATGGGGGTAGCCTCTTTCACGGAACCTTTTGTAAAGGTCAATTTCCTCCCGCCGTAAATCTGACACTTTTTTGAACAATTTCGTTTGATTCTAAGAAATTGTCCGGTGGGAATCCCCCTGATTAGCCATGGGGGATGGTGACTATCAGCCCGTAATAATGTATTAGCCGCAGTTTCCTTCTGGAAAGTGCACGTTTGAATTTTACCCTCCTCCAGATGAATCCAGAGGTCCAAAAAGGAGATTTTTTCATGGTCAAAGCTATACGTCAAGCGTATGTTGCGGTCATTGGAGTTAAGGCATCTCATGAATTCATGCAATTCCTCCAGGGACCCTCTCCATAACATGAAAATATCATCAATGTATCGCAGCCAGGTGTGGCTATGGCTGCGGTTCAAAGGTTGAGGATATACCTCTTCTGTCTCCCAGAGGCCTTGGTGGAGGCAAGCGTAGGCCGGAGCCCATGCCGCCCCCATCGAGGTCCCCCGGGTCTGCTGATAATAGTGGGTTGCAAATTGGAAGCAGTTATTATTTAGCATGAATTCCAAGAGCTCAAGGATAAACTCATTTTGTGGTCCACACTGGGGATGATGTTGTTCGAGAAATATCGCAATCGCCCTCATGCCTTCCTGGTGTGGGATCGACGTGTACAGAGATTCCACGTCGATCCCAACCAGCCATACTTCCTCCCCCACTTCTATCTCACTTAACCTTTGGAGGACATGCCTTGTGTCTTGCACAAAGGATTCCAGTTCCTCAACCATCCCCTTGATGAGGGAATCAACATATCCACCGATCCTCTCCATGGGACCCTGTATCGCTGAGACGATGGGTCTCCCCGGGGGTTGTTGTAGGTTTTTATGCACCTTAGGTATAATATAGAACGTGGGTATGTTGAATTCCTCAATCTTGAGGTAGGTACTCTCCTTCCTGCTTCATAGTCCCGCTTCGCAGGCATGCATTATTTTCTCATTAATGGTTCTCACTATTTCAGGGAAGGGGTTTATGGTGAGTTTCTTATATGTAGTTAGGTCTCCCAGGAGGCGTTTAGCTTCCCCCTCATACTGACTTTCACTGAGTAGCACTACATTGCCCCCTTTATCGCTACGTTTGATGACAAGGTGTTTGGCGTCACGTAATTCCTTCAGGGCCCTTCTTTCCTCCCTTGTAAGGTTATCCCTGCCCTTCACACTCCAATTAATTTTTGAAAGTTCGATCTGTACCAAATCTAAAAAGAGGCTTATCCATTTATTTTTACTCAGATGTGGTATTTTGGTGGAACGTATTCTCAAATTGGGTGAACGTCTGTCGGGCGGTACACTTTCCAGTTGCCCATCAATTTACTCTAACAAGGAATTTAAGGCGTCCAGTGCCTCCAATTCCTGGGTGTTCAGTTGTGAGGGACTGTCCTCGTCAGTTCTTGGGGTATCGTGAAAGGAACGCAGTAGAACTTTCCTAAGGAAGAGGACCACGTCTTTATATACCATGAATTCATTCATGTTGCTAGTGGGGGCAAAGGACATGCCTTTCTGAAGTAGCTTTACGTGTCTCTCTTCCAGAGGGAAGTCCGACAGGTTGACCATCTTCATGTCGTCAGGGGTTTCTGTCATCTGAGATGTTGTCAATATTTTTTCTGGCTCCTTGTCCTTAGTTGTCCCTCTCCTAATTTGGGAGGTCCCTGGTTCTGGTTGGGGCAGGATGGTGGATTTTCCTTCTGTGTTTGAGGTGGTATGCGGGTTCCTTCGATATCCACCTCTCCCTGGACTAAAAAACCTACCGTCCTGCCTGCCAGAGCCTCGTCAAAATCCTTTCTCCCACCCCCTCTCCTCCTACAGGAGTTGGAGCGTGGGCGTCTCCCTCTTGACAGGCTCCTATTACGTCTAATTGTTAAATCAAAAACCTCATCTCTCTCAAAGTCCCTGCGGTATTTGGATTGTTTTGTGATTTTCAGGTTCAACTGGACTTTCTCAATCTCTTTTTTGATTGTTTCATTGAGTTTATGGAATTCATCAAGGTCACGTAATTTTTCCAATTCACTAACACTCTCTTCTATCTGTATTTTTAGTTCTTCAAGCTGTAATTTTTCTTCCTCAACTATCAAGGCTATTACCGCCAGGCCATGATTAATGCATAGCTCCTTCCACTTGGGGAGGAATCTATCATTGTGTAAATGCTCTGCCGGTACTGTTTTATCTCTTAATCCCCGTGGTATTATCCTGTGCTCAATGTATGTTTCAAGAAAAGTAATATCCCATTTCCTATTTAAATGTTTCGTTAAGAGTTTTTTATGCTCTTTAAACCTATCTTTGATCACCAGATCCTGGTTCTCAGCTTGTGGGGCATCTTTAAGAAATGCTGCCCGAATCTCCCTATCTATGTCTTCTCCCAGTACAAACGCCATTTACATACAAAGTAAATACTCTATCAGTGTAGCAGATGGACCACCTGTCGAAATGGATCACAAGAAAGATCCCAAGCGCATATATACAACCAAACAAAAGTTACAAGACAGGATGAGCAGGTCCATGTATAGTGATATAAAGTGCTATAGTGCCACTCACCACCGTATGGTGTCCCTCTCTTTAACCAGAAGCAGCATATATGGACAACATGGGTGTGCTCTCTCAAGAGCGAGAGAACCAAGCGGTTAATTGAGAAGGGAAGGGCTATACTACATAGCTCTTAGAAAAGGTATTATGACTTTTTTTGTTTGATGGGCGGCATCCCCCAAAAGGAACATATTTAAGGGATGGTGGATCGTCGGCCCAATCAAGGCGTCCAGAGGAAGCTAAGCGAATATGCCCAGTGCTACGCGTTAACGTCACACGCTCCGTGACGTGTGGGGCGCCATCTACACGACTGGACTTTCTGCATGTCCCCTGCACCGACAGTGAGGCTTGGGAAGCAAGCGCCTCCTGTTCGATCACATGATCGATTCACGTGCCACCTCCAGGAAGCAGTGGCTTGATCCGCATCCTTATACACACGCCGGCTATAGGCACTATTGATATTACGGCACATGGAGGCACCGGGGGATGCGTAGACATTGGAGGTGAAGACCCGGGATGGTCAGCAACTAGAGGGATGAACGATCTGATCTGTTACTGAGTCTCTCGCCCGTGGGGTATGGTGCAACTGTGAGTACTTATTATTGACTATTGGAGCTTAAGCTCCGGCAACTGTGGAAGTTCACCACACCAACATCAACAGTATAGGACTCCATACCTCTGACTACCACGGCCACTGGATAAATACCTCTATCACTGACACAAGGACAGCCCCATTTTCAGCTGCACGCTGGACAGTGCTTGCTTATATGTGCTGACATATTACTCACCGCTGACCACTTCTGTGGGTTATCTCATCACACAGGCATATACTGTGAACTTACGAGCGGTTGATTGTTCCATTTCTGCAGCATTGTCCCCCTGCTGCCCATGACCATCCCTTCATCCATACTCACCTTCAACCCACACACATTGACTCTGATGTGATGGTCCAGTCCAGCAATTTTTTTTGTATTTTTGCCCCCCATACGTCCGGACGTTTCTTTTAACTTCTGTTTGTCTCCCCTTGTGTGTGGTTTTATGTGTTACGTTGCGCTGTCTGGAGGACCTATAGTCTTTCCAGGACAGCTTGTTTATACTCTTATTCATTGTATTCATTGGTTATGTTCACTGCATAATATGTTTTGCACTTATTACTTAATAAAGTCATAATACCTTTTCTAAGATCTATGTAGTACAGCCCTTCCCTTCTCAATTAACCGCTTGGTTCTCTCGCTCTTGAGAAAACACACCCATGTTGTCCATATATGCTGCTTCTGGTTAAAGAGAGGGACACCACACGGTGGTGAGTGGCACTATAGCACTTTATATCACTATACATGGACCTGCTCATCCTGTCTTGTAACTTTTGTTTGGTTGAATCCAGATTGTGCAGTATGTTCGTGTTTATTGTATTAAAAAGATTAAAAACACACTTACATAATTACATTGTGCAAACATTCTTTAGATTTTTATAGGGCAGTCGGCTTGCTCCATAAACTGGCTTGGTTCTCACAACCTTGCGTATGTTCCACTGCTCACTGGAGGTGATGTTACAGAGGAACCAGAATCTACATTGACTAATTTTGTCCCTCCCACAGGGCATTATTAAAGACTTTGGTAATGCCCTGTGGGGGGGGGGGGATGCGTCAAGGTAGATTCCGGTTCCTCAGTGACGTCATGTCCGGAGAGTGGTGAAACGCACGCAAGATTGTGAGAACCAAGCCAGTTCCTGGAGCGAGCAGACTGCCTTATAAAAATCTAAAGGATGTTTGCACAATGTGATTGTAACTCTGGAATATTGTAGGTGTGTTTTTAATCTTTTTATTACAATAAACAAGAACGTACTACACTATATGGATTCTCTCTCCCTCATGCACAAATCTCAATTACAAAGGAAGATATAGAGGAAGTGACATCTCCCCACTCAGCAGCCTAAGCCTGATAGACCCACATGCAGTACTGCTAAGGGGTCATACCATCTGGTGAGTTAAAGCACAAGGGGGTGTGTGGAGCACAGATCACCTTGTGATATTTTGGAGCACCTCATCACTTTAGATTACTTTTGCACAGGAGCACTTTTGGAAGAAAATTGTGTTCGGGACTGTTTTTAAGCCCCAACATGGACTTTCACTAGCTACTTGCTTTTCGGTTCACATTGGACATTTTTTAAGATATTATGATTTATATGTTTTTGCTATCTAAAGTTTATGGTGTATGCACAGGATCTGCACTCTAGTATTTTGCACTTTAGTAACTATACTAATGTGGTACTGTTTGCGCTGTGGTTTAATATTTGTGCAATGAACAGCAGCAACAGGACTAGTGTATAGTGTGGCAAGGGGGTGTTTAGCTCTCGTGGTAGGTGCATTTTCAGTGAGTTTGCCACAGCCAGGAACTCTGTTTGAGGGCATGGTAGCCCATGTTTATTTAAAAAGAAAGTTCAAAATAACAATCAAAAGGGTTTCCCTCTCAGGGGTTGTCACCATAAACATCCAGAAATCATAAACTTAGTCTCCTTGCTCATAAACAATCAGTAGCCTGGCTGTTATGATCAGTAGCCTCTTGGCTTATAAGTGATCCGCTGTGGCGTGACCGCAGGTCACACCTGCCTCCTCACAGATGTGGATCCCAAAACTGCCTCCTGCAATCTTAGTCCCCTGGAAACCACCTGTCTCCCCAGTGTGTGTCTTCTGAGCCCTGGCCCTGACTCTCTTAACAAGCCTTCACCCAGCTGGACAATCAGTGTCCTGGTAGGCCACAAAACCCAGACCCAATACTGGGGAATACTGGGGAATTCATCCCACCTAGATCTCTACTAAATTTCCAGGCTCCAGATCCCGAGGTGGACTTTAAACAACACTGAGGAAACTGAAAAGCCAGTTTCCTCTTAAATGCGCAACGCCTCTGGAGCCCCTCAACCTGCCAGGTTGAGAATCCTGGGCCATCCCTACCATCTAGACCCTGGAAGGACAACGCTCTGCCACAATAGGCACAAATACATTTAGCGTGGGTGGATTGTATTTATGTTATTTTATAAAGGGCAACTGTGATTGACCCTTTACCTGGACCTGTGATTAGCCAAAGGACACAGTAATCACAGAGCACACCCAATGCACACTCCAGGGGGCATGCGGGAGGCGTTTTCTGGTAGGAGCAACGCTGTTGCCATTTTTCGGCTGAGATGGTTGTGACAAACCCAATCCGGGACAGGAGCTTTTGGAGGGGACTGCAGGGTAGCCTCTTGCCTACTGATTATGGGCTCTGGCATTTGAGGGAGTTACAAGCATCAAGAAGATGTCCTGTTATATAATGCAAAGTGGCATTACCACATAAACCAGTCAATGAAGCCATAATGGTCTCTGCCAACTTGAAACGCAGTGAGAATATGAATGTGAAAAGAAAGCTGGTTAATAAGATTTAGACAGCCCTGGGTCTTCTTGAATACTGATGCTGGACTGTCTGGGGAGTGAACTCGCTGACTAATGAAGGCTTGTTTAGGTGTTAGCTGTTGATTAGCTTACTGTTATTTAAGTCACTGTTTAATTAGTCCGTAGGGTTACATTTTGGGTTGGCCCACCCTTTGCAGCTATAACAACTTCAACTCTTCTGGGAAGGTTGTCCACAAGGTTTAGGAGTGTGTCTATGGGAATGTTTGACCGTTCTCCCAGGCATTTGTGAGGTCAGGCATTTGTGGACCTTGTGGACAGCGTTCCCAAAAGAGTTGAAGCTGTTATAGCTGCAAACCTTGGTCCAACTCAATATTGTACCCTACGGGCCAAGACTGGGGTGCCATTAAAGTTCATGTGCTTGTAAAGGCAGGGGTCCCAATACTTTTGGTAATGTATGTAACTATGTAACTCCCCAGCGGAAGATCCATTGTCTGGGAGAGGAGGCCATTGTCCTCCTTCCCCAGCAGCAAATCCACAGTCTGGGAGTCTTTCCCCAACATTCGCCAGAGAGGATGATGTGGGGTCCCCAGCAGAAGCACTGACATCAGGGCAGAGTGACACCAACTTCTGCCCAGCACAGTCAACAACTCCAGAGCTCCAGGCAGCCAATGTAGATAACCCCTCTCCCCAGTGACAGGCTGATGTAGTGAAGCTCCTACTCCCAGCTGAAGCACTGGTAACAAAGCAGGTGCCGCTGGCCTCTGCCTAGCACCTTACACGTCTTCATGGCTCTAGGAAGTTGGGGCAATTGGTCCCTCTCCCCAACAGCAGACCAAGCCCCAGAATGGTAAAGACCTCCCAGCTGAAGCACTGGCAGCCAGACAGAAGGTCCACAACCTCTGCCACACACTTACAGATGACAACTATTCCCTGCAGGCAAGAATAGAAATCATGTGGGCCATCTATGTGGGTTCACTCTGCCCGACTTATGCATGTCCAGACCAGGTGGAGGTCTAAGAACTGATTAGTCTCATTTTTATGGGGGATAAATGTGACAGGGGCTTCTGGAGGGGACTGCAGGGTAGCCTATTGTCTACTGACTATTGGCCCTGGCATTTGAGGGAGCTACAAGCACTCAGGAATATGTCCTGTTATATGATGCAAGATGACATTACTACATTTAAAAGTCAAGGAAGCCATGATGGTCTCTCCTAATTTGAAACTCAGTGAGAATATGGATGTGGAAAGAAAGCTAGTTAATGCGATTTGGACAGCTCTGGGCCTTCTTCAATACTGTCTGGGCATGGGCTCCATGGCTAATCAAGGCTTGTGCAGGTGCCTAGCTGTTGATTAGCTTACTGTTAATTAGGTTACTGTTTAATTAGATTACTGTTCGCTGCTATCTGTTTATTAGATGTACTGTTAGATGTACTGATGATATTACTTTTTAGAGTTTGCATTGTTTAGGATAATGTGATTAAGCTCCTATCTGATTTTGTGTGGTATAAATTCTGGGTGAACTTACAATAAAGTCAGTTCCAGTTTGAATCTAAGCTATTGTTGTCTAGTTCTTAGGTGCAATGCTCAGCTATAATAGCGTGTTCCTGGTTCCAGAGTGGAGGAAGCTGTATCTGGGTGCAAGGTGGTCCGTCACAGTGGTTAATCAGCACTATAGTCAGCACTCCAGTCTACCCAGGGCTGTCACAGTTTCAAAAAGGTAGCATATGAATTAGTGCTCAAGACCAGAGGTTTTTCATAAGCAAAATTGGTTCTCAGTAAAGAAATGGCCTCTTACGGGTTAGGTGCCCTCTTGGCTTTCCAGTGCCTAACTATAGTGGTTCTGGCAGCTAATATGCTATGGATGACAATGTTAAGGTATACAGTTGGATATCTCTCTATCCCCAGGTTCAATAGTGCTAAAGCTGGATTGGTGGGCATTAGAATACCCACAATATCAGAAATTATTTAAAATATTTTGTGTCAGAAGCTGGTTAGACATTTGCACATTCAGAGAACTGGTGGAGGAAAATTTAGATAAATGTATTGGTGTGTAATATCACTGAGAGGTAATCTTCTACATCAGCTCACAATGATTAGCAATTTGTGTTGCAGTGTAGGTAGAATTAAAGGCTTTATGACATTGTTCATCCGTTTACTGATCATTCAGATATGATTCCCATTTCCCCATGGTGGATGATTTGGAAAAGGATAGTTTATCATGAGGTAGGGTATAGAGTAGTGAAATACCCTTACTTTCACGCCTTGGAATGTACAGTCGGGACTGGGGGAGGGTAAAGGAAAATAAATAGTAGAATAAGAAATAAGGTGAAAAACTACACTTTTAGTTATTTGAGTTGTTACATCGGTTCACCCATGCATTTAGGTTTGCATTCATCATCCACAGTAGTAACACCCTTTTGAGCCAGCAGGGTAACCAAGGTATCAAGGGTAAGAGACTCTAAGACCTGAATTGGCATGCTGGCCTCATAGTTAGGTCTATTGAATAAAGGCAATGTAGTGAGCGCTCTCAATTAGAGTTGAGCGAACCTCTGGAAGTCCGTGTCTGCTGGTCCGGCTGAACTTCGGGACAAAGTCCGGGTTCGGGTCCGGACAGAACCCGAACGTTCGCACGGACCCCAAACCCCATTGAAATCAATGGGGACCCAAACTTTTAGGCACAAAAATGGCTGTAACAAAGTCCTGGAAAGCCCTAGAGGGCTGCAAAAGGAAGTAAAATGGGGGTAAGAGTAGGTCAAGTGCCCTACAAAAAAATGGGGATAGGGAAAATAAATTAAAATCAAATAAAAAAATGGGAAGGGGGGTGGATGTGGAGTAGGAGCCTAGAGGTTGACTAGGCAGTGTAGGTGGAAGTGGCGGTGGTAGAGGAGTAGGAGGAGGTAGCCAACATGTTTTTTTTTTTTTTTTTGTACTGAGGCCTATTCAAAAAAACAAGTATGTGAATGGCTGTGTGAGTCCGGTCTAAATGTTTATTCTGCACAAGGTACAGACAAGTCTTGTGGGATCCATGCCTGATTCATTTTAATATTGGTTAGCTTGTCCACGTTGGATGTGGACAAACAGCTCCGCTAGTCTGTGATAACGCCCCCTGCCGTGCTAAACACACGTTCCGACAATACACTGGCTGCAGGGCAGGCCAGCACCTCCAAGGCATAAAGGGCAAGCTCAGGCCATGTGGCCAATTTGGAGACCCAGAAGTTGAATGGGGCAGACCCATCAGTCAGTACGTGTAGGCGTGTGCACACATACTCTTGCACCATGTTGCTGAAATGCTGCCTCCTGCTAAGACGTTGTCTATCGGCTGGTTGTGCTGTTTGTTGTGGCGGGCTGCTGACAAAGCTTTGCCACATTTCAGCCATGCTAACCCTGCCTTCTGAGGTGCTGGCGGTGGCACAGCTGCGTTGGTGGCCTCTTCCTCCTCCTCCTCCTTCTCTGCCTTCATCTTGTGCTTCCGCTGAGCCCCCGGTGTCATTTGGGAATGCCCTCAGCAACGCCTCTACCAGTGTGTGCTTGTAGTCGCGCATCTTCCTCTCACGCTCCAGTGAGGGAATTAAGGACGGCACGTTGTCCTTGTAACGGGGATCCAGCAGGGTGGCCACCCAGTAATCAGAGGAAGTTACAATGTAAGCAACTCGGCTGTCGTTGCGCAGGCACTGCAGCATGTAGTCGGTCATGTGTGCCAGGCTGCCCACAGGCAAAGACAAGCTGTCCTCTGTGGGAGGTATATCATCTGTGTCCTCTGTATCCCCCATCCATGCTCCAGTGATGCCCTAGAGCTGCTTTGGGTGCCACCCTGCTGCAATTCCTCCTCCTCCTCCTCCTCCTCCTCCTCCTCCTCATCTTCCTCGTCCTCCTCGTCCTCCAGAACTGTGCCCTGGCTTGAATATTTTGGACCTGGCCTATGCTGGTGCAGGAACCCACCCTCCGAGCCACTTGCTAATGACTGGCCTGATAACCGTGGAAATGACCCCTCTACCTCCTCCTCATCCTCCTGTGCCCCATCCTCTTCCATCATGGCCCGAAGTGTTTTTTCAAGGAGACATAGAAGTGGTATAGTAACGCTGAAAACAGCGTCATCAGCACTGGCCATGTTGGTGGAGTACTCAAAACACCGCAATATGCTACACAGGTCTCGCATGGAGGCCCACTCGTTGGTGGTGAAGTGTTGCTGTTCTGCAGAGCGACTGACCTGTGCGTGCTGCAGCTGAAACTCCACTATTGCCTGCTGCTGCTCGCACAGTCTCTCCAGCATGTGCAAGGTGGAGTTCCACCTTGTGGGCACGTCGCATATGAGGCGGTGAGCGGGAAGGCCGAAGTTCTGCTGCAGCGCAGACAGGCAAGCAGCAGCAGGCTGAGAACGCCGAAAGTGCGCACAGACGGCCCGCACTTTATGCAGCAGCTCTGACATATCTGGGTAGTTTTTTAGAAAATTCCGTACCACCAAATTCAGCACATGCGCCAGGCAAGGGATGTGCGTCAAACGTGCTCGGCCCAGAGCCGCTACGAGATTTCGGCCATTGTCGCACACCACCAGGCCGGGCTTGAAGCTCAGTGGCAACAACCACTCATTGGTCTGTTGTTCAATGCCCGTCCACAGCTCGTGCGCAGTGTGGGGTTTATCCCCCAAACATATCAGATTTAAAACAGCCTGCTGTCATTTCCCCCTGGATGTGCTGATGTTGGTGGTGAAGGTGTTACGCTGAGAGGATGAGTGGGTGGTCGAGGAGGAGGAAGCGCAGTAGGAGGAGGAGGCAACAGGAGGCAAAGAGAAATGCCCTGCAATCCTCGGTGGTGGAAGGACATGCGGCAAATGGCTAGCCGGCTCAGGCCCACCCGCCACTACATTTGCCCAGTGTGCAGTAAGCGAGATATAGCATCCCTGCCCGTGCTTACTGGTCCATGTATCAGTGGTTATGTGGACCTTGCCACTGATGGCATTGCGCAGTGCACACTTGATATTGTCCCCGTCTTGTTTGTGCAGGGAAGGGATGGCTCACCTGGAAAAGTAGTGGCGGCTGGGTTCCACGTACTGTGGGACAGCCACCACCATCAGGTTTTTGAAACTGTCCGTGTCCACCAGACGGAATGACAGCATTTCAAAGGCCAGTAATTTTGAAATGCTGGCATTCGGGGCCAGGGATCGCTGGTGGGTAGGGGGGTGTTTCCTCTTTCTCTCTCCAGTGTTTGGGAGATGGACAGCTGTAAGCTTCCATGGGACCATGTGGAAATGCTTGGGGATGGTGGCGGACATGGTGGCGTTGCTGTCATATCGTCTGTTTGCTGGGTGGCAGGTGACGCTGTCACTGTAGAGGCTGAGGCAGCAGCAGAAGAGGAAGCAGGAGGAGGCCGAGACCTTTCTTGGATTTTGAGGTAATTATTCCAATGCAGCTTGTGCCTTGAATTTAGGTGCCTGGTCATGGGGATTGTGCTCAGGTTGAGAACATTTATGCCCCGGCTCAGGCTATCATTGCACAGCTTGCAAACCACTCGTGTCTTGTCGTCAGCACATTGTCTGAAGAACTGCCACGCGGGGGAACGCCTTTGAGCTGCCTTTGGTGTGCTAGGTCCCTGGGTGCGGTGGGTAGTAGCAGGCCTACTGTCTAGGGGAGGCTCGCTACGCTTTTGCAACCTGCTTCCTCTTTTGCTGTGCTGGTGCCTCTGTGCGACCACCACCTCTTCCTCCAAACTCCACACATCACTCGCATGACCCTCATTCCATGTGGGGTCTAGGACCTCATCATCCTCCACCCATCTCCATCCTTATGCAGAGTTTGATGTGCAACTCAAAGCAGCGGTATTTGAAATCTCAAATTACTCCAACAATCTGATCCTTGTGCACGATCGTAGCGATCGTTGTTTTATGCAGAGTTTGATCTGCAACTCAAAGCAGCGGTATGTGAAAACTCAAATTTCTGCTATCTGTCCTCAGAGCAACAGCACAGCAGTAGTAATCTATCTCAGGATGCAGGATCAGATGTTGTTAAAATGTCTCTAATCTCTCCCTGACGCCGTCAGCTTCCTCTCCCTACAGCTAACCCAAGAGCATGTGACTGCAGCATCAAGTGGCTCCAGCTTATAAAGAGGCTGGGTCACATGATGCACTGGCCAATCACAGCCATGCCATTAGTAGGCATGGCTGTGATGGCTTCTAAGGGCAAACCAGTGAAATGCTTTGCCCTTCTCAACACGTGGAGTAAAATACCAGAACACCGGACCCGAACCCGAACGTTTTTTGAAATGTCAGTGTTTGGGTCCGGGTCCCGGACACCCGAAAGTTCGGTACGGACCCGAACGTTACAGTCCGGGTTCGCTCAACACTACTCTCCATACCAGAAGAGATGTTTGTATTGGCAGTAGCATTCCCTTAAGTAAATGGGGCCATCATAAATCTGCAAGCAATAAGTTATACAAGTCTGCCAGCACCAGGGCCAATGCTATGTCCAGCCAAACAATATTGGGAATGGGTTTGAACCAGTTGTTAAGCTGAGCCACTAGTCCTTAATATCCACCCAGCCTATACCTCCAAATCTTCTATGTTTAATTAGGCACATATATGCACATCTGGGGAATTTCCCCTCCCAAAGGTATTGTTTGAGTAAGGAAGTAAGGGCTCTTAAATAACAGAAGTGATTTGGAATGGGTAAGGTACAGAATAAATATAAAATCTTAGGCAGTAGCATCATTTAATAGGAAGCTAGTCTGCCAAACCAAGACAACTCCAAAACTGTTGAGACTCAATTTATCAAGAAGGTGTTTATAATTAGCATGGGCCAAGGAAGATGCTTTTGAGTTCAGGTATAGAGGTATACCCTGATCATCATATAAGTAGGGAGGAGTTTGTTGTAGGAGGTGTTTGTTTTTCAGAAGGACACCCAAATCCAAAAACAGGGATTCTGAGAAATTAACTTTGTAATAGGATATATTTCAGAATTGCGTAAGGACTTGATGGGTGCAGAGTAAGGACGTGCTAGGGTTCATAATAATAAGTATCACATCATCCGTGAAAAGGGTAATCTTATGTAATCTAAAGTGAAACTGAAAGCCAGATACAGAAGGGTGGGAACAGATCATTTCAGCCAAAGGTTCAATTAAAAGGTTGAGAATAGAAGGTGATAACGGGCATCCCTGGCTCATGGCATTTGCTATATAAAAGGGTTTAGATAACAGGCTGGAGGTATAGACTTGCATGGAGGAGTTTGAGTATAATGCCAAGATGGCGGAGAAGATATTCCCCTGAAAACAAAATTTAAGGAGCACTTGGGACATACATAGTACCAATGCACCCTATCAAACACTTTCTCTGTGTCAATAGAGAGGAGAAGAGAAGGCGTTTGATGAGCTTGGCATAATGAATTATGTTAATGATCCTCCTGGTGGCATCTGATGCTTTTCTACCAGAAGTAAACCCAATATGATCTGGTTGGACCAAAATGGGCATTATATGGATAAGTTACCTGGCTAGGAACTTTGCGTAGGTTTTCACACCAAAATTTAATAGGGATATGGGTTGAAACTTAGAGGGGGTTGTGGGGTCTTTCCCCGGCTTAGGCAACGTGCTAATGTATGCTCTCAGAGAGAAGGAGGCTTTGGCTGCTGCAGACTCAAAAAGGTTTGCAAGATGGGGGAAAGCAAGTCACTAAACACCTTATAATATTCAGTTGAAAACAACCAACAGAGGCCAGGCACAGTAAAGATTGCCAGGGGGTGCAGGGCAAGTATTGAGTAATTAGCAATACAGCCACCCTAAGACGTTGCTCCCTAACTCAGAGGACAGCATAAGAAGAAGACAAAAACCATATATGGGGAGTAATAAAAAACTGGCAAAAAGTACATAAAACAAAATTCATGTGAAAGCCAATGTACCAAGTTTAAGTTCAAACCTCACCGTGACCACACAGGGAGCATAAGTGATGGATGGATGGCTGTCCCTTCTCTCCTGCAGCTTTGGGACGAAAGAAATACACCAGGCACCCAGGGATGACATAAACAGCGCTGGGGGATGTAAGCTGCCTGAGGCAGCTCGAAATAGAGATCCAGATGGAAGCTCACCACCAGCTGTAAAGGTACACTGTGTTCCAAAGACACTCTAGTGCAGGGGTATGCAATTAGCGGACCTCCAGCTGTTGCAAAACTACAAGTCCCATCATGCCTCTGCCTCTGGGTGTCATGCTTGTGCTGTCAGTCTTGCTATGCCTCATGGGAATTGTAATTCTGCAACATCTGGAGGTCCACTAATTGCATATCCATGCTCTTGTGGATGGATGGATGGAGCTAGCCCTCTGTGAACCAAAGAGTGGAGGCCAGCTGATGGAGCTGGGACCCGACATGAGAAAGTAAGTAGCCGCCTGCAGCTCTACTTACGGATGTAATGACCTGTGACTGACAGATCCACAGTGTCAAAGCTGGCACAGCCAATGGTGAACTCCCAGGGTGGAAAACGGAGGGGAGTGTTGTTGGAAGACATATGGGATAGTGTAAAGCTGCTGGGAAACTATATAAGGCCTGAAAAAAAAATGGACTACATGTTTCAGGGCAACCCCTTCATCAGGTCACATGTTCAGCATCCGGCAGGAAACAAGGGTCTAAATAATAACAGCAGGGGGTAGGGCAACCAACCATCCACAGTGATATGGTGACAAACATCTAATAATGCACCTCCATGAGCCTTAAATGGATTATATGCTCAACATATAGAAAGCCATATCAAAAATACAATAAAATGCATAATGTAATAGCCTAGGTGCAAATATTGAAGATAAATATAAAATAATCGTAAGTTAAACTAGGCTAACGCTAATACTCATCAGAGTATCAACCTACCCATATGAATATGCACACATGTATGAACAATAAAAACAACACAACAAAAAAAGGGGGGTGGTAAAACCAGGTCTCAAGAGGGGTGGTAAAACCAGGTCACAAGAGATGAGCCAGACAAAAAGGCCAGAAACAAAGGTTAGACCAAAACTGGTTAGAATAAGGCTGTAACACAGGGAGAGAGAGGACAGATAAGTGCCATCAAAAACAAATGAATCAATAATGGTATATGTATCTAGCTCCTCATTCAACCCATGGGGAGATAAAGAGTTGCATTTATATATCCACATGGTCTCTCTCTTACAAAACAGAGAAAACCTTTCATTATCTGTTAAAGACCCTTTGGGGATATGCTCACTGGCTAATACTTTGAGCAGTTTGAAATCTTTATTATGGAGACGGGCAAAGTGGTGGGCCACACTGTGCTTATCAAGGCCTTTGGTAATGGCTCGCCGATGTTCCCCAATCCTAGTGTGCAGTGTACGTATAGTCCTCCCCACATAGAGAAAATGACATGGGCATATGTGGACATACATTATGAACTGGGTGGAACAGGTGATGATCTGCCAGATTTGATAAACCTTACCTGACCATACTGGGACAAACCATAAGTAAAACTATTTGTGCCATCCACAACAGGTCTCCCAGGGTGATTGAGTAGTGATTTGTGCACTTTTGGAAGATGGTCACCAAAAATTTCCCATGAGGGATGGACTGACAGGTAAGGCAATCTCTTTTTTTACACTGAAAAATGCCTACCTGGTTTTCAAAATATCCCCTGATATCAGTGGGTCTATCAGCCAGAGGTCTAGAGATACTGGAAGCAATCATGTTTTTAAGTGTACAAGCTCTTCTAAATACTACTTGGGGTGCATCTACTCGGGGTTCATTTGAAAACACATCGGGGCCAGGAGATTTGCTCAAAGGGAGGGGAAAATGATTGAGAAGCAGAGAATTAAACTCCACCAGTTGCTCTTCACTTGAGGATGGAAGCTTCAATTTGGACAGAAAAGCTGTGATCTCGGTTGCAGAAGGTTGTGATAAAGACTGCCATAATATTCTGCAAACATTTCAGAAATTTTTGGAAGGTCAACTATCTTATGCTGGGTATTGGGATGGATAAGATAGGAGATTCTGGATTTGGATGCCCGAGTTTTAAGTCTACTAGCTAGTAATTTTTACCACCTCATTTTCCGAAGCATAAAAATAAAGCTTAAAGTAATTGTAAATGTTCACCTTGCAAAACAACCCATTCAGTTTAAAATAGAAATGAAATGCAAAACATTTGTGTATACTGTAGATATAAAAAAAATATAAATACAGTTCAATAGGAAAGCAGAGGGACTGGCATGAACACCAGGGATTTCACACAAAGGAAGCAATACAAAATGAAAAGGATACTTTTTCATACAAGTACATGGTACAGAAAGCACATATCAAGAATATGAAGTGTTGGAGTAACAAACGCTTTAAGATACCCAATGTGTTTGTCATTTTCTTCAGATAAGTGGTCTCTAAAGTGGTCTCTAAGTCACATTGTAGCTTAGATAGATAGTTTATTATCATTATGTTATTATTATTATACAAGATGTGTATAGCACCGACAGTTTGCACAGCACTTCACAATATTAGGGCAGACAGTACAATTCCAATACAATTCAATACAGGAGGAATCAGAGGGCCCTGCTCACTAGAGCTTGTAATCTAGGAGGGAGAGTCAAGTGATACGAAAGGGTACTAACTGCAGGGGATGAGCCCATGAAGAAAATAAAAGTGTAGTTGATAGGTGGTGGCAGGATAGGCTTCTCTGAAGGGAAACGTTTTCAAGGATTGCCTAAATGTGGATAGATTTGGAGACAGTCTGACAGTCTGACAGATTGGGGTAATGAATTCCAGAGGAAGGGGAAAGTCCTAGAGGTGAATATGGGAGAAGGTGATGAGGGAGCTGGAGAGCAGGAGGTCTTGAGAGGAACGAAGAGGACGATTTGGTTGTTATTTTGAGACTAGGCGAGTGATGTAGCTGGGGGCAGAGTTGTGGATGGCTTTGTAACTTATTGTTAGTATTTTGAATTTAATTTGTTGAGCGAGTGGCAGCCAATGGAGGGATTGGCAGAGAGGGGTAGCAGACGCTGAGCGGTTTGTAAGGTGAATGAGTCTGGCAGCAGGATTCATGATGGACTGAAGGGGGGACTGAAGGGGGGATAGTCTATTTAACCCCTTCTCGCCGGTAGGATGTCCATGGACGTCCTAGACTTTGAGGGGGGATATCTGAATGGTGCCAGCAGCTAGAGGCACCATTCAGATATCATTTTTTTCAGCTGGCGATTCTGCACACCCCAAGAACGATCATAGCGGCAGTTCAGCCGCTTGATCGTTCTTGTAGGCAGCGGGAGGGGACGTCCCCCCCTCCCGCCGCCATTCGGTGCTTCTCCCGTGCCGCCCGTACGATCGGCGGCAGGGAGAAGAGATCCGTCGCCGCTGGATGCTTGTCAGGAAGATGACTGATGACCATCTGGTCACCAGTCATCTCTATGACCCTCGGAGGACCGGGCGCGATGTTATGACGTCACGCCCGGCCCGGCTTTTGTAAACAAAGCCGTGATCACGGCTGGAAAGGCTGGGATCGGAATTTTTTTTTCTGAT
>BLSH010070945.1:3841529-3854613 GCA_018402905.1 Glandirana rugosa | reverse complement strand
ATTAGCTTTAGAAAATCATCTCATACTATTGTAGGGAGAGGATGCTGCTGCTGCTGTGAGGGACAGATTAGCTTTAGAAAATCTGTTAAAAACAGCAATTTATTGGTGGGTGGGTGCTAGAGGAGATTTTTGCTTGGTAGAGTACATTTTTTTGCTAAGCAAAATGCCTCATATAAAACCTAAGCAATTTTTCTGTTTGTTAGGTGGGCGTTCGCAGCCATTTTTGCAAGTGCAGTGTACTTGCAACTGCTTGTGTGTCAGGGACACTACTTTAATTGTGTTCTGTTAGTTCAGTTGGCAACATTTTGACATATTTAAATACTGCTTTTACATTGCAGTTAGACAAATAATTTTTTTTTTTTTTTTGCAAAATATTACATTTGCGGCCAGCGGGGCATTTCTTGCACAAAAATAAAAAGTGCGTTTACATTGCTGGTTTAAAAAAATATTCTAAATACTACATTTGCGACCAGCGGTGCATTTCTTGCACAAAAATAAAAAGTGCGTCTACATTGCTGGTTTAAAAAAAAAAATATTCTAAATACTACATTTGTGGCCAGCGGTGCCTTTTTTGCACAAAAATAAAAAGTGCGTCTACATTGCTGGTTTTAAAAAAAGAATAATAAATAGTGCTACATAGTACATTTGCACCTTGCTGTGCATTTCTTGCACAAAATTAAAAAGTGTGCCGATATTGCTGGTTTAAAAAAAAAAATTCTAAATACTACATGTGCAGCCAGCGGTGCATTTCTTGCACAAAAATAAAAAGTGTGTCTACATTGCTGGTTTAAAAAAAAATATTCGAAATACTACATTTGCGGCCAGCGGTGCATTTCTTGCACAAAAATAAAAAGTGCGTCTACATTGCTGGTTTAAAAAAAAAATATTCTAAATACGACATTTGCAGCCAGCGGTGCATTTCTTACACAAAAATAAAAAGTGCGTCTACATTGCTGGTTTAAAAAAAAATTCCAAATACTACATTTGCGGCCAGTGGTGCATTTCTTGCACAAAAATAAAAAGTGTGTCTACACTGCTGGTTTAAAAAAAAAGAATAGTAAATAGTACTACATAGTACATTGGCACCTTGCTGTGCATTTCCCAAACACTGGAGAGAAAGAGGAAGTACCCCCCTACCCACTCGCGATCCCTGGCCCTGAATGCCAGCATTTCAAAATTGCTGGCCTTTGAAATTATGTCATTCCGTCTGGTGGACACGGACAGTTTTACAAACCTGATGGCAGTGGCTGTCCCACAGTACGTGGTTCCCAGCCGCCACTACATTTCCAGGCAAGCCATCCTTTACCTGCACAAACAAGTCGGGGACAAGATCAAGTGTGCACTGTGCAACGCCATCTGTGGAAAGGTCCACATAACCACTGATACGTGGACCAGTAAGCATGGGCAGGGACGCTATATCTCGTTAACTGCACACTGGGCAAATGTAGTGGCGGGTGGGCCTGAGGCGGATAGCATTTTGGCGCATGTCCTTCCCCAACCAAGGATTGCAGGGCATTTCTCTTTGCCTCCTGTTGCCTCCTCCTGCTACTCAGCTTCCTCTTCCTCTACCACCTCCTCATCCGGTCAGCGTAACACCTTCAACACCAACTTCAGCACATCCAGGGGGAAACGACAGCAGGCTGTTTTAAAACTGATATGTTTGGGGGATAAACCCCACACTGCGCAGGAGCTGTGGACGAGCATTGAACAACAGACCGATGAGTGGTTGTTGCCACTGAGCCTCAAGCCCAGCCTGGTGGTTTGTGATAATGGGTGAAATCTCGTAGCAGCTCTGGGCCTAGCCGCTTTGATGCACATCCCTTGCCTGGTGCATGTGCTGAATTTGGTGGTGCAGAATTTTCTAAAAAAACTACCCGTATATGTCAGAGCTGCTGCAGAAAGTGCGGGCCGTCTGTGCATGCTTTCGGGCTTCTCACCCTGCTGCTGCTGCTCGCCTGTCTGCGCTGCAGCGGAACTTCGGCCTTCCCGCTCACCGCCTTCTATGCGACATGCCCACAAGGTGGAACTCCACATTGCACATGCTGGAGAAACTGTGCGAGCAGCATGCAGCAGGCAATAGTGGAGTATCAGCTGCAGCACGCACGGGTCAGTCGCTCTGTCTCCTTGAAAAAACACATTGGGCGATGATGGAAGAGGATGTGGCACAGGAGAAAGAGGAGGGGGAAGAGGGGTCATTTCCATGGTTATCAGGCCAGTCATTCACAAGTGGCTCGGAGGGTGGGTTCCTGCACCAGCATAGGCCAGGTAAAAAATTTTCAAGCCAGGGTACAGTTCTGGAGGATGAGGAGGACGAGGATGATGAGGAGGAGGAGGAACCGTGTTCACAGCAGGGTGGCACCCAACGCAGCTCGTGGGCATCACTGGAGAGTGGCTGGGGGGATACAGAGGACACAGATGATACACCTCCCACAGAGGACAGCTTGTCTTTGCCTCTGGGCAGCCTGGAATACATGAGCGACTACATGCTGCAGTGCCTGCATAATAACTGGGTGCCACCCTGCTGAATCCCCGTTACAAGGACAACGTGCCGTCCTTAATTCCCTCACTGGAGCATGATTGGAAGATGGTAGACGCGCTGCTGAGGGCATTCCCAATTGACACCGGGCTCAGTGGAAGCATAAGGTGAAGGCAGAGGAGGAGGAAGAGGTCACCAACGCAGCTGTGGCACAGCCAGCACCTCAGAAGGCAGGGTTAGCATGGCCGAAATGTGGAAAAGCTTTGTCAGCAGCACGCCACAACAAACAGCACCACCAGCTTATAGGCAACGTCTTAGCAGGAGGCAGCATTTCAGAAACATGGTGGAACAGTATGTGTGCACACGCCTACACGTACTGACTGATGGGTCTGCCCCATTCAACTTCTGGCTCTCCAAATTGGGCACATGGCCTGACCTTGCCCTTTATGCCTTGGAGGTGCTGGCCTGCCCTGCAGCCAGTGTATTGTCTGAACGTGTGTTTAGCACGGCAGGGGGCGTTATCACAGACAAGCACAGCCGCCTGTCCACAGCCAACATGGACAAGCTAACGTTTATTAAAATGAACCAGGCATGGATCCCACAAGACTTGTCTGTACTTTGTGCAGAATAGACATGTATACCGGCCTCACACAGCCATTGGTATACTTAAGTGAACCCATTCTTTTTTTTTTTTTTATATTTCAATCATTTTATTGAGTTTTCAAAAAGGAATAGAAGGCATCACAACAATATATAATGAACAATAACACATGCCAAAAAGAAGAGATTCATACACGAGCATAATGGAGAGTCATAAAGAACTATTACTTGCATGCATGGAGTCCGTCTCATCGCTTGATAAGTTACTGGATATCTCTCAACAACGCCCATCCCCCACTAGAGAATCAGGCTATGCCAGGTGACATGGGGCGGAATGCCCAGCCTACAATTGTAGCGTAACTTTAACAAGATTTAATCTTTATGAATATGCAAGCAAAATAGCAAAGACTTTAATACCAGACTAGAAGAGCAAAATAACTCGATGAGACAAGCTAATACTCATCTGGGCCTTTGGCCTCTTCCACTGCCGTAACTGTAATTATATTAGAGCTATTTCGACTTCCAATCGAACCAACACCAGTATCGAGACAACAGAACTGGGACATTTCCAAATTTATGCGCTGATGATCCCCCCCATCAACTCCTGTAAAGTTATTCAATTGTGCCCAGGAGAGGCAACCAGGGGTCCTGACTCGTCCCAATTGGGCGCAAACTGAGAGTCCGAGGCCCCTGACAGCCACCCCCGGGAGTCCGGAGGAGGAGATCCCCCTTTCCCAGAGGAGATTCAGCAAGCATCCCATTTGCTAAAAAATAAAAGGGGGAATTGTCAACAGCCGAAGAATCGCCCGAAGGCTGTAGAGCTATTGTGTGGTCCAAATTCTCACCAGGTAAGTACACTAATGAAAAGAAAGAGAGGAAAGAGAGAATAGTACAGTCCATAAAAGAAGATAGCAAAGAGAAACCAAGGGGAAGGGGGATTTATTAGGGGGATAAAGAGAGAAGAGTGAATTCCCGGCTCATCTGGGGGTGGGGGATCCAGGGATTTGAGTTCCTGGGAATAATGGAATGTGGGCAAACTCCATCCATGGTTCCCAAATTAACTCAAAGGGTCTAACTCTGTTTCGCAAGATGCTGACCATCTTCTCTTGTGTCATTATCCAAGTAATTTTATGCTTTTCCCGCTGACCAAGATACAAAGTATTTTTTCCAATACCTTGCAATTGTGATTTTGCTGGCCGCGAAAATGAAGAAAGTTAATTGTTTGGAGTATTTGTCTAGTATGTCTATTCTCTTGTTGAGCAGTGCAATTTCAGGAGTTTGCGGGATTGGGACTCCAGTTAATTTGCGCAGGACTGCAAAAATTTTAATCCAGAGACTCCGTATTCATGGGCAAGACCACCAGATATGAAACATAGTTCCTATATGGGAACAACCTCTGAAGCAAAGCTGAGAGGTATTTGGGAATATTTTGGCAAGAGTGTAAGGGACTCTATACCATTGTAAGAGCACTTTGGTATTGGCCTCGATAAGTGAGGTATTGACAATCCCCTTAAACGAGCAGCATGAGCGAGTGTTCCAAATATCAGGGTCCCAGGAAGCATCAAGATCTCTCTCCCAAGCAAGGGCATAGGACGTTTTAGAGCAGTTGTCTGCAAGGAGCAAGTATATCAGAGAAATCCCCCCCCTTTGGTCCAAGATGCCCGCACACCAGGTCTCATAAGCTGTAACAGTGGGCGGATCTGTTTTGTATGCCAGATCGAATGCAAGAAGTGGGAGATTTGCGAGAAATGAAACCTCTCTGTCTGGGGCATTTCAAATTTACTAATACAGTATCCTAAAGTGAGGGGGCCTGTGGGGGGGGGGAAGTGCCCTATACTAAAAAGCCCTTTATTCAGCCACCGTTTAAATGCTAGAATAATACATCCCGGTTGGAAGCTGGGATTATGGAAGATGTGGGCCAGCGGGCGGAGGTATGAAATCAGGGAGGGGATTTTATGGAGGCGGTCACATAGGGCTAGAGATTGTGAGAGTGTCGGGGCTAAGATTGGGGGTCGTAAATTGGGCGGCGACCAAGCAAGGAAGTCCACCGTATGGTACAAGACAGCTTGCCTTTCCATCAGTAACCAATCGGGCTTAGCGTGACGATAATATATTGAGGAGAATTGGGTTAACTGAGCCGCCTGGTAATACCACCATAAATTGGGAACACCAAGCCCCCCCTGTGTTCTGAGTCTAAATAAAATGTTCCTGGAGCATCTACTGCCTCTAGATCCCCAGATAAATCAAATGATTTTGGACTGAAATTGTAGCAATTGAGCCTTTTTGACAGGGATAGGGAGGGAACTAAATAAATAGGTCAGGCGAGGAAGAAGGGTCATCTTAACCACATTAATTCTACCTATCCAAGACAGGTCATATTTTGCCCATGTCACTAGATCATTAGCCAGCTTATGGAACATTGGGGGATAGTTATTCTGATATAATGCCTCATACTTAGAAGTGAGATTGATCCCTAGATACTGGATGGAGGTAGTGCTCCATCTGAAGGGGAAATGTGACTGAAGGTTGTCAACTATAATCTGGGGGACTGTGATATTAAGCGCTAAAGATTTAGTCGTATTTACTATAAGCCCTGACACTTTCCCGAATCGTTTAAGCGTGCAAAAAAATGTTAGGGGTAGAGATAAGAGGGGAGGTGACAAAGAGCAACAAATCGTCGGCAAAGAGTATGCTCTTATGTTCTTGGTCTCCGCAGCTAACCCCCTTGATATCCGATTGTGTCTGATCGCTATTGCCAGAGACTCTATAGCGATTGCGAATATGAGAGGTGATAGAGGGCAACCCTGTCTCGTCCCCTTTTCAATTTGGAATGATTTTGAGTATAACCCCTGTAATTTAACTTGAGCACTAGGATTCCAGTATAAGGAGTGTAATATCCCCATAAAATTAGGGCCGAACCCCCATTTGGTTAGGACCTTAAATATATATGGCCAGGTTACTGACTCAAACGCCTTCTGAATATCTATTGAAAGGAGGAAACACTCCTGGGGTGGTCCCCCATCCCAATAGCCCTAAGAATTTGATCTGGGCCCTGTCTCCCTGGGATAAAGCCCGCTTGGTCTCTATGTATGTATTGAGCAATGAAATTAGAAACCCTGTTAGCCAAAATTTTTGTTAGAATTTTTAGATCATTATTAATTAATGAAATCGGTCTGTAGTTCCCGATCATACTTGCATCTTTACTGGGCTTGGGTATCACTGAAATATAGGCCATGTTTAGGGCTTTATCCAGGGGGGCACCACGTCTCAATGAATTGAAAAATTTAGCCATGTGTGGGGCTAAGGTTTGTGCAAATTTCTTGTAGTAACAAGCTGAAAAACCGTCTGGACCCGAGGCCGAGTTCAATTTGATGCCCTTAATCACCCCCAGAATTTCGGCCTCAGAAATTGAGTCTTCTAAAGCTTCCACATGTTCCCATCAAAGTTTTGGAATGGGGATGCTGTCTAAAAATTGGTCTAACTCTGATTCGGGGCTTGTCATTTTAACTTTATATAGGTCTGCGTAGAATTTTTGGAAGCAATCCATGATGTATTTCGGATTTTGAGTGGGAGATCCCTTCGGTGTTCTTATTTTAGGGAAGGAGTAACAATGTATTCTAGGGGAGATTTTGGCAGCTAATTTGGCTCCCACCTTATCTCTATGGAGATAAAAACGACCCCCCCGACCATCTAAGCTGCTTTTCTGCTGTGGTGGTAAGGGCTAGATTCAAGGCTATCCTGGCTGCATCATGTTGTTCTAAGGTGCTCTTGGTGGGGGACCTCTTGTGAGCTTTGCTTAATGTGAGGAAATCCACTTGAAGTTTAGTGATGTTAGATCGATGTTCGCTGTGTATTTTAGAGGAAAGCTGGATAAGTTTCCCCTTGATTACCGCTTTATGGGCTGCCCAGAGAATTTCGGGAGATATCTTGGGATCAGAGTTGAGTTGAAAATATTCTTGGATTGCTTTATCTATCATGGTGCAGTTGACTGGATCACTTAATGTGGATTCATTAAGACGCCATTTGAATTTGGATTGGGTCCCTGCCGGTCTCATGGAATGATCCAAAATGGCGCAAACTTTTATGGATGCTTTAATGGCAAGCGGGATATGAGGGGCCTGTAAGAATATATGATCTATCCTGGAGTATATTTGGTGGGTTATGAAGTAAAGTGGCTACCTTAGTACTCTGTTTGGCCGGTTTCTTCAACCGGGGTATACCTTTATTAGATTTATCTAGTGTGGGGTCAGAGGTTAAATTAGAGTCTCCACCCATGACGCAAACCCCCTGAATATGAGGAAACAATTTGTTAATCATGGAAGAGAAGAACCCAGATTGGTTACTGTTGGGGGCATAATAAGATACAAAAGTATATAATATCCCGTCTATTGTACCTGTAACTAGCAGGTATCTCCCCGCCGAGTCCTTATGTGTGGCCGTCAAGGAAAATTTGGTATGCTCGGAGGGGCATTAGAAAGGTAGACCTGAGGGTAGTGGTCATGTAAGAAGAAAGGGTTATATGAGGCCTGAAAATGCGTTTCCTGCATGAGGACCTCAACCTTATTGGATTTATATTGATTGAACAATTTCTTTCTTTTACAAGGAGAATTTAGGCCCTGTATATTATGAGAGCTAATGTGGAGGGGGTGTGAGTATTGGTGTTAGGCTGCATGGACCAAATGGGGGGGAAAGTCCCTTGATAAAAGATTTAGTCTTACCCCACAAACCGTAGATAGACAAAATCGCCCTGTTCGACCGAGTCCACCTCGCTGCTGCACTGGGGAGAGATTCGGAATAATAAATCCAAATGACTGCCGGGAAAAAGAGGGGAGAGCAGATAGAGAAGAAGAGTGTATTGTACCTGAAAAGAAAAAACATGATCGGTTAACATATTTGAGTAATATGACCAACATTACCGTAGGATAAAAACAAAAAGAGAACACCAACCCTTTACCCACAATGACAGAAGGAGACCCATCTCCTCCTGCCATTAAGAAATACCCAAAAAGCATCCCTGTGTAACAAGGGAGAGATGTCGTCCCGAAGTGGAGAAACTCTGAGTCCACTCAGGGATGAATGGAGGTGCAATACAACCCTTCCGGCCGCACCGCCTATCAACAAATCTTCTAATACACAAAAAATTACCACAACAGTATAGAATCTATTGTTAAAGGGTCTGTGCTGCCAAACAGGCTCCCCCCTATACAAAGGAGGGAACCATAGGCAGAGGTCAACCCCCCCGAACCAGTTCAGGGGAGAGGGAGGCACCCCCCACCATGACAGCACCAGACGCAGCTTTCCTCTAGGCTAAACAGAAGGAAAATTAAAAATGTTTCCAATTTTAGAACATCAACAATAGCAAAATGTTTAACAACTGAATCCGGGGAGGCGGATAACCTCAATATCAGTTAATGAACCGTATCTTGAGTCATATATTCAGCTGCAATTTAAACAGCAAAAAAACAAGGAACCTTGAAGGAGAAAGAGATTACCCAAAGGCCAGGAATGCCACACTGGGCAGGCATGATCCCGCCAAGAGAAAAAAAGAGAATTGTTGGAACACGTGCACAAGTCAAGATGGTCTAGCCTCTTTAGATCTTTTGGCCTGTTGCTTCTGCCAGAGGGGCATAATAGGACTCGCGTTGGAGGTCTCTTCATAGAGCCTGGAGCTCTAGGATGGTTCCTTTCAGAGGGAGACTGTGTGATTAGGCCCAGATGTAACAGGATGCGTTCCCCTTCATGGAAGGTTGAGAAGCCATATGCTTTACCAGAGTGCGAAAAGTTCAGACGAAAAGGAAACGACCATTTGTATATAATGGAGTTTTTCAGAACTTCCAGCAATGGTTTCAGTGACCTTCGCCGTTGGATGGTGTATGGTGACAAGTTGGCAAAGATCTGTATTGGATTACCTTGAATATGAAGCTGATCTTTGTTTCGTGCTTGACGCATTACTGTTTCTTTTACCCTGTAGTGGTGGGGTTTAACCACGATATCCCTCAGCAGTCCATCTTGACGCGGTGCTTGGAGTGCCCTGTGAGCGTGGTCTAGTTCCAGATGGTGGGCTGGGATGTCTGGGATTAATTCCTGCAACAAAGAACTTTATGCCGGCTGTGTCGGTGCTACGGCGGTGTTGTCTGGCCATGGAGGAGCGGAGCTCTCAGGACATACGTCTGCATCGGGAGCTGCTGCACATGCGCCCCCCCACATATTCTTTTTTTTTTTATAGAACATAAGTCTTTATTGGAATTTGTAACAGGAGAAACATGAAAAATAAACCATGGTACATTCTATATGGAAAAAGTGAACCCATGCTAGAACATCTCTGGGTTTGTCTGCAGATAATGATCTTTTTTTTTTTTAATATGTCTCAATATTTTGGGGGCTACCCCATTTAGATAACAAAACAAACAAAAAACAGTGTTGGCTACCTCCTCCTCCTCCACCGCCACTTCCACCTACACCACCACGGTCACCATCTCCTCAACCTCCTACTCCACATCCACCTTCTCCTCAATTTTTTATTTTTTTATGTGATTTTAAGTTATTTCCCTATCCACATTTGTTTGCAGGGCACTTGTCCTACTTTTACCCCCATTTTTCTTCCTTTTGCAGCCCTCTAACCCTTTCCGGGACTTTTTTAGAGCCATTTTAGTGCCCAAAAGTTCGGGTCACCATTGACTTCGATGGGGTTCGGGGTCAAGTTCTGGTCAAGTTCGGGGCCGAACTTGAACATTTTTTCGCGAAGTTCTGCCGAACCCGAACATCCAGGTGTCCACTCAACTCTAGTAAGCACATATTCTGGATCCATATAGGCCCATGAATATAGTCTCAGACTGTGCATAGAATTGTGGCTCAATTTTATAGAACTCTGTACCACAAAACAGCTATTCTTCTCTTTGAAATGTTTGTTACCCCAACACTTCATATTCCTGATATGTGCCTGCTGTACCATGTACTTGTATGAGAAAGTATCCTGTTCTCTTTGTATGCTTCCTTGAAATCCCTGGTGTTTCTGCTAGTCCCTTTGCTTTCCTATTAAAAACTGACCACACTAAGCAGGAGAGAACACCACGGTCAGTTATCTAGCTATGCTGGGAGCCTGCTCTCTTGCAATGATCAGACTTGTCCAGACAACCACCCCCCCCGTTCAGCAATTCACTGGGAAGCTCAGTGTGCGGCTGTTTCTCCTCCCCCAGCTCTTATGCAGCTGAGAACTGAGGGAATGTGATCATTTATAGAAAAGAGAAAAAAATATATTTATAATGTTTTTTTTTATATCCATATAAACATGTTTTACCTTTCATTTCTATTTTAATTTGAATGGGTTGTTTTATAAATTGATTGTTTACAATCACTTTAACTTACTATCTGGAGACCCACAGGCTGAAAAAGATGGATGGAAATGACTAATCAGATGCTGAAAAAATGTCTTCACTTACAAGTAATTGATGATCATGCAGATTGGGGTAATTTGCTACCATGGGCCAAACTCAAATTTTAAAACTTCCCAAATGCTTCTACTGGATGCTCCCCATGCCTCCGTTGTACCTAATGCCAATTCTACTTGATTAGAGATGGGCCAAACAACCCCCGGTTCAGTTAGCACCAGAACACCTTGAACAGGCAAAAAGTTCTAGTGAACATTCAAACACTATCAAAGTCAATGGGACACGAATATGAGAACTCAAAAGTCCTCATTTTAACCACTTTAGCCCCGGATTTCACACTTTAGGACCAGAGCACTTTTTGCACTGTGTCGCTTTAATTGACAATTGCGTGGTCATGCAACGCTGTACCCAAACAAAATATGCATCCTTTTTTCCCACTAATAGAGCTTTCTTCTGGTGGTATTTGATCCCCTTTGCTTCATTTCTGATAGCTGCTATAAACAAAAGAAGAGTGACAATTTTGCAAAAGAACACAAATTTCTTACTTTTTGCTAAAATACAAGTCCAAAAAAAAATATAAAAAAAACATTTTTTTTTTCATCAGTTTTGGCCGATTTATATTCTTCCTCATATTTTTGGTTAAAAAAATTACAATTGGTGTTTATTGATTGGTTTGCACAAAAGCAGCCGCGTTTACGGATGATGAGAATTAATTTATGGGGTTTTTATTTTTTAATTTTTTTACTGGTAATGGTGGTGATCTGCAATTTTTAGCGGTACTGCGATATTGCAGCGGACATGTCGGACCATTTTGACACTTTTTTGGGACCATTGGCATTTATACAGAGATCAGTGCTATAAAATGCACGATTACTGTGTAAATGCCACTGGCAGTGAAGGGGTTAACCTGGAGGGGGCTCTCTAAGGGTTAACTGTGTTCCCTCACTGTGTTCTAACTGTATTGATGCTGGGCTGGCAGGGGGAGGGGAGTGATCACTGCTTTCATATACAGGAAGCCTGTGATCACAGCCCTTCCCCCTCTGTCTTTCACTGCGAGGGGCCATCGCGGGTAGCCGGCAGTGATCGAGTCTGCCCTACCCGCTCCCTGCCCCTCCAGGAGCACAGTGAGTGTGAAATCGCGCCTCACAGTGCGGGATCTCGCAGCCGCTGTCATATGACGGCGGTTTGCGATATCCGGCCACTTTGTCGCCATCAGATGGCGACGGTAGTCGGCAAATGGTTAAAGGCTTATATGTAAGTTATTGCCATAAAAATTATATGGGGACCTGAGTACTGCCCTAGGGGGCATGTATCAATGTAAAAAAAAGTTTTAAAACAATAGTTTTTTCAGGACCAATGATTTTAATAATGCTTAAAGGGAAACAACAAAAAGGAAATATTCTTTTAAATATCATGCCTGGGTGGTCCCTTTAGTCTGCCTGCAAAATTACACATCTGTGCGATGTGTAGAACAGTGCCGCAGCAATAATGACATTTCTAAAGGGAAAAATGGAATTTAAACTTTATCGCAGCTGTAATGTATTGCTGGCTCGCGACAATACAAATTTAAAAAATTAAAAAAACGGCGTAGGGTCCCCCCAGTCCATACTAGGCCCTTCGGTCTGGTATAGATTTTAAGGGGAATTCCACACCAAAATTTAAATAAACTATTATCTGTGCATGCAGCCTGGAGGTCAGGATAGGGGGCCCCCCTTCTGAACCATACCAGGCAACATACCCTCAACATGGGGATGGTGTTTTGGGGTTCCCCCAAAGCACCTTGTCCCTATGTTGATGGAGACAAGGGCCTCTTCCCGACAACCCTGGCCGGTGGTTGTTGGGGCTTGCAGGTGGGCGGCATATCAGAATCTGAAAGCCCCCTTTAATTGGGTATCGGGTACATTGTACCCCTACCCATTTACCAAAAAAGTGTCAAAAAAGTAAAAACCACAAGAGACAGTTTTTGACAATTCTTCTATTAAAAAAGAAAAAAGTGTCCCATGATGTACATCCATCGTCAATCGCGATGCCCGACGGACCAGAAAAATAGAAAAAATGAAAAAGCTCCACCTCGATGGGAGGGCTCCCGCCGACTGCTGTCTCTTCGCTTTGACAGCTGTTATAGAGGCAAGGGCGGGGCCACCTGGTGATGTAACTGAGTGACCCGGCCCCCTTCTGACATCACATGACTTGGTTGCATCACCAGGTGGCCCCCGCCCTTGCTTATATAACAATGGTCAAAGAGAAGAGACTTTTTTGTGTTTTCTTTTTTTGGGTCTGTTGGGCATTGTGATTGACAATGGATGTACATGGCAGGATACTTTTTTTAACCCCTTCCTTACCGGGCCATTTCTGACACTCCTCTCCTACATGTAAAAATCATCATTTTTTTGCTAGAAAATTACTCAGAACCCCCAAACATTATATATGTTTTTTTAGCAGGTACTCTAGGGAATAAAATGGCAATCATTGCAACTTTTTATATCACACGATATTTGCGCAGGAATTTTTCAAACGCGTTTTTTTTGGAAAAGAAAAATTAAGTGATTTGACAAAGAAAAGGTTTTTTTTGCGCAAACTTTTTAAGGACGCGTTTATAGCACACTATATTTTTCAACGT
>BLSH010070945.1:3812178-3824284 GCA_018402905.1 Glandirana rugosa | reverse complement strand
AATAAGGGTCCCTAAGGGTAGAAACCTAACCATTAAGGCCACAATACTCCCTCTCTCAACTGTTACCCCGGAATCTCTCATGGCAACCTACCTACGGGCCCCTTTCAACGTACTACATAAAGGTCCACCTACAACAGCGTAACTCTCATCCATCCTTTTTTGCTCCACCCACTACGGGTTTGGTATAACGATTGTCCAAAACTACACCAAATACCAACTCCCGATGAAAGAGCTACAGACGGGTAGAGACTCCAAGACTAACTAAGGTATCCCAGAACCTAACCCGGTAATAATATCGAGATATCATCTGGGGTCCGGGACAAAGTTCGGGTTCTGTCCGGACCCGAACCCGGACTTTGTCCCGAAGTTCTGCCGAACCAGCAGAACCCGGACTTCTAGAAGTTCGCTCAACTCTACTATAGAGCTATAATAATGGCCCAATCCAAGACCCTATGGAATCAATCAGAACCTCAGAGATGGGCAGACATCGAGAAAGTAGCCCTCAACCATAAACCACATCAAAACCTGTTAGCAATATGGTTTGGGCATCACCCACCTCGTTTTTTCCTACCTACTCTCAATGCGACAACATCCACCTGGAAATACATCATGCAACTTTCCCCGGGCATCCATCCAACGGTACTCTCTAAGGCCCCATTGTCAACTCTCTCCCTCATAACACCGGAATTACCAATCCAAAGATGGGAATCCCTGGGAATAAAAACTCTGGGCGACCTTTTCGAACAGCACAAGTTATCATCCTTCCAAACCCTCAAAGACCTATATGGCATTCCCAACAAGGACTTTTTTGTCTATTTAAGGATCAGACATACCTTACAACCTGTTACTATTTTGGACAACCCCACAACCAAAGACATAGTAACCTTCCTAAACTCTGCCAATAAGAAAACCAAAGGAATTTCTCTTCTCTTTCTATTGAAGACTGCCACTTTACCGGAAAAACTACAACCCATAACATACTGGGAAGAAACCTTGAAACAGACTTTCTCTGCTTCCACCTGGAGGCAAATACTAATTGCTCCTGTGAAATTCTCCAGGAATATCTCATATTGGGAGACAGTACTAAAAATACTACACCGCTGGCACTATACACCAGTAAGACTAGCCCAAATTTATCCCTCCCAATCCAAACTTTGCTGGAGACAATGTAACGAAGAAGGTCATACCTATCATATTTTCTGGAAATGTCCCCACATTGGTCCATTCTGGAGAGACGTAGCCACTCTCATTAGAAACATTACTGGGAAGTACTCTGACCTGGCTCCACATACAGCTCTCCTCAGGCTAGACCTGGCGAACTGGCACCCAAAAGTCCACCCCATAATCACCCACGTTCTGGCAGCTGCCCGTTTATCCATAACTAGATCATGGAAACAGATACCCCCACCAACAATACAAAACTCGTCGCAATATTGAATGATCAATCCCTTATGGAATTCTTATTTGCAAAAGCACATATGCTGCTAGATAAATTCCACACACACTGGGGGGGCGTGGTTTGGACGCTGAAGGTGACGGCCGCATTTCTGGAGAGCTCAGGAGCTCCAGAACCTATCCACGGGCATCCTCCGTCCTTAAACCTCGGTGAGTGGCAAAAAACACCCAGGGAGCATCCCCACACACTCCCCTACAGCTGGGTACAATTTGGCCGTGGATCGGTACGGACTACCGCAACGCCCGAAAATTTAGGCCGCGGATCCTCCCGCGACTAGGCCGCAGCGCTTCTCGCGGCCATCGGGCCTCCAAAAAACAGCTCCGATCCCCAAATTCAAGCTTAGGGGACCCATCGACCTCTCCCCTACATTTGAAGCTTTCAACCATCACCGCCTACATCGCCCTTAGGGGCGTCCGTAAATTTAGCCCGCTAGGCCTCACCACCATAGAGGCCTTGATGACGCTGTAAACAAGATTGAAACCCAGAGAGAAGCAAGCGACGACCAACGACTGCACGGTTAATACAACAAACTTACGATAAAGTCCCCATTAACAGCAATCCGCCATGTCCAGGAAACGGCAGGGCGACTGTAGACCAAAAAAACGTACTGCCTATTTCCACTGGCCAGAAAACCGCCGGGAAGGCACCGATAGAGCAGAACAAATCTCCCAATCAAACCACTACTCGGACCTGCCTGACGCAGAAGAGGACATCACAGGGAGATCCCCCCAATTCACAGATCTCCCCCCCCAGCCCACCCTGTTCCAGCCCGGCCAAAGCAAGGATGAGATTGGACTCTGAAGACCCGGCACAAGGGGTAAGTGCATCCTCGTCTCAGCAACACCAGATCAAGGCGCATACTTCCCCCATAGCAGACTTTCCTACCACTAACCAACCTGTGTTAGACACACAGATGAAGGACATGCTACTAACGCTTCATTGCTCCATGCATGAAGAATTCGTCAGCATTACCCACAAGTTCTCTAAAGACATATCTATTTTGGGAGACAGAGTCGACCAAGTGGAAACGGCAATTACAGACATAGCGACCACAGTAAACGACCTCATTGATGCGCAAGAGGAAGGTGAGGAAGCCAGACAGTGGATCAGGGCCAAACTAGCAGATCTCGAGGACCGCTCGAGAAGAAACAACGTCAAACTAAGGGGGTCCCAGAGAACGTGTCCCAACAAGACCTATCTAAATTTGCGGTGGACCTCTTTAAAACCCTCGCACCCGACCTGACTCCAATCCAGCTGAACATAGACCGCATACACAGGCTCCCAAAGCCTACCTTCTTACCCAAGGGCATTCCTCATGCGCGTACACTTCTACCATACGAAAGAAACGGTGCTTCAAAAAGCCCGCACACTCGGGAAACTCCCAGACCCATACGGGAACATTCAAATCTTTGCTGACCTGTCTAAATACACTCTAGACAAGCGAAGAGAACTAAACACTATCACTAAAACCTTAAGGAACAACAATATCCAGTACAAGTGGAAACACCCCATGAAACTGTCTATCGACTACAACGGGGAGACCCATCTAGTACCCTCACTAGAGAAAGGCCTATCCCTCCTGAAAACATGGGGAATTATCTCAGACACAACTCCACCACCTGACATCGGAACCAAACCAAAAGGAGTCCCACCACAATGGAACAACACGCCCTCCAGGAACAAGACCTGGAACAAGAACCTTTGAAAATGATGAAAGCAGTGAGAACCGTGAACATAAAGTCTCTCTGGGTGACATCCACTATGATGTCGTCCTTACTCAGTGAACTTTTTACCCCCCCTAGAAAGCTAGCAGCTAGAAAGAAATCTCTAGCTACACAAGTTCTGTTTTCTTTATATGTTGTTTTGTTATTCTTTTTCTCAAGTCAGCTGTCACCTGCAAATACCTCCTGCGAAGTCAACAGGAACACCTCGCATGAAGCATTCCACACGTGCTCCACGGATCCACGTTGCGGTCCAGGAAAGGACCGCGACTACATCTCTACGGGAAAAGAACATACGCACCTACAAACCGTGAGTTGCAACCCTATCGCTTTTCACCACATCTTACATGGCTCTTAAAATGCTTTCTGTCAATACAAAGGGTCTCAATCACCCAGCCAAACGGAACTCCTTATGGAGAACTGCCAACCAATCACATTGCGATATTCTTTGCACTCAAGAGACCCACTTACTTGAACAGGACACACACCTATGTCACAACAAAAACTACCCTCATATCTACTGGGTATCCAACCAAGTTTCTAAAAGAAAAGGAGTGATGATTGCTCTACATAGAACAGTATCCTTTACCCTCTTGGACAAGATCACCAACCCCAAAGGCAGGTTCTTAATCCTTGTAAGCAAACTGAACTCGCTAACCTGCACACTAGTGTGCCTCTACGCACCCAATACGCAGCAGATACGTTTTCTGAACAATTTGATGAAAAAAATAAATAACGTCTGGAAAGGTGCTCTGATCATCTGTGGAGACTTTAACCTAGCACCAGATAAAAATATGGACACCACCAATCCAGCCACCAGACTAGCCTCCCGCTTGCCTAGATTTTTAAGAGAACATGATTTGCATGACGTATGGAGATGCCTAACATACCACGGAACGAGATTACACATTTCTTTCAATACCACATAACTCATACTCGAGAATCGATCTCTTTCTAGTTGACAAATGGTCTCTACAAAGAATTCAAGAAGCAGAGATAGAAACAATAACGTGGTCTGACCATGCCCCAATCAGCCTAAAACGTATTATCACTGCCCACCACCCAACATCCAAGTTATGGAGAGCTAACTCCTACGTCATGCAAACTCCCCCATACTCACACTTTATATGTGACAAAATCAATGAGTTTTTTAATGTGAACGTGGGATCAGTGTCCTCCTCAGCCACTCTATGGCTGGCACATAAAGCAAATGTCAGGGGGGTACTGATCCAACAAAGTGCAAGGGCTAACAGGAGGAGGACGCAGCGAGTAGAAGAGATTACAAGGGAAATCACGAGACTAGAAGCTCTAAACATAGCAAATCCATCTAAAGAGTCCCAACTAAAAGTCTTGTCCAAACGCCAAGAGTTGAGAACCATCCTATTAGAAATTCATGAAAGATCATATCGCAAATTAAAGGCCAACACCTACTCTACCTCAAATAAAGCGAGGAAAGATATGGCAAATCGAATAAAAGGGCAGAGAATTAAGAGCCATATCCCCTACTTGCATCATCCTCTCACTAAACAAAAAGTTATAAACCCACAGGACATTGCTGACGCATTTAGTACGTATTACAGCTCACTATACAATATTAAAGATGACCCAGACACCCCTCAACCACTTCAGGAAGAAATTAGTAAATTCCTTTCCAAAATTGACCTCCCTTCTTTAGGCGAAAACCAATTGAAGAACTTAAATTCCCCCTTCACTATAAGGGAGATTGAACAGGTGATTAAAAATCTTCCCCCAAACAAGGCGCCGGGCCCAGATGGGCTCCCAGGCGAATACTACAAACAATATCTCACTATTCTAGGTCCCCATATGTGCAATCTATTCAACGAAGCTGCCTCCTCCTCCCTACCTTCTGAAATGCTTGAAGCAGTAATTATTGCACTGCCCAAACCAGGCAAATCCCCTGATGCTCCACAAAACTTTCGCCCTATCTCCCTGTTAAACGCAGATCTCAAAATTTATGCCAAAACCATAGCACTAAGAATAGCAAAAGTACTGCCCGATCTCATCAACAAAGACCAAACGGGTTTCGAAAAAGGTAGACAAACATCAGATGCCACCAGGAGAATGCTGAACCTAATACACAAAGCCAGATGCAGTGGAACGCCTTCTCTGCTCCTGACACTAGACGCAGAGAAGGTATTTGACAGGGTACACTGGGGATACATGAGAGAAGTCCTCCTAAAATTTGGTTTCAAAAACACAATTCTATCCGCCACACTAGCTCTTTACAATGCCCCCTCAGCAAGAGTATACGTGAGTGAAATGTTGTCCCGTCCATTCCCAATCACAAACGGAACCCGCCAAGGCTGCCCCCTATCCCCATTAATTTTCAACCTAGTAATAGAACCCCTCGCTGAACTCATAAGAAAGCAGATCTCTGGAATACAGGCAGGCACCTACAACCACAGAATAAGTCTATTTGCAGACGACATCATTTTGACATTAACCAACCCCCATTCGTCCCTATCGGCAGTAAATAGAGCACTACAAGAATTTGGATCTGTATCCTACTATAAAGCTAATGCATCAAAGTCCCACCTACTAGATATCGGATTAGACGCAACAACTAGAAACCTAATCGCCTCACAATTCCCCTTCCAGTGGGCAGATCGAGGCCTCGAATATCTGGGGATAACACTTACCAGCAACCCAACAAATCTCTTCAAGGAGAATTACCAACCCTATAAAGAAAAATTCAAACAAGCACTCAGGGAATTAAGCAGACACAAACTATTATGGTTGGGCAGACTAGCAGGGTTCAAAATGATCATCCTCCCCCAACTCCTATACCTATTTCGCACCCTGCCCATACCAATACCGCCAAATTATATATCATCACTTCAGGCGACCCTACAAAGGTTCATATGGGCTGATAAGAGACCTAGGATAGCAAACCGCTGGCTCTATAAACATAAAAACGCCGGAGGCTCAGGCCTAGTGAATATTGCAGACTACTACTGGGCAAACATCCTGAATCAAGCAAACACCCTCCCTACACCCACAACAAGATGGGGAGATCTAGAATCACGAAACACCCCAAAAAAACATCTAGGCAAATGGCTATGTGGACTCCACCTCAAAGCCAAGCTGAGCAGGTCTTTACCACTCACAATGATAGCTACAGTTAAGGCTTGGCACAAACTAATAAACCTTAAGTGGATAGCCACGAACACAACTGACCTCAACCTCACAATAGACATAATAGAAGAAATCATCCCCTCTATCCACCTCCCGACCCAAATAAAACAGAGCTCGATAACCATCAACAAGCTCCTCTCAGAAGGAAAAATAAAATCTTACCAAACTTTAAAAGACGAGTTAGCCCCAACGGAAATCTCGCACTTTCAGTACCTCCAGTTGGCAAGCTGTATAAAGAAAAAACCCCAAATCTGGGCTAAAATCCCCACACAAATACACACCTTCCTATCGCAAAAATCCGAGGGGAAAAAAGGGACATCGCTTATCTACAACACGCTCCAAGAAAAAACACTATTTACCCACTCTCCTCCATTTACCCAATGGGAAGGAGACTTAGGAAAATCCTTCTCAGCCAACAATTGGCATAAAGCAATAAAACACACGTACGCCGCAACCTAGTGCTCAGCACTTTGGGAAACAGCACAAAACACACTCCAAAGAAGATACATGACACCAAATAAAATTGCCACATTTGACAAGCTAGCTTCCCCTCTATGTTGGAGGAAATGCGGGGAACGGGGATCTCTTTTACACATTCTATGGAGCTGCCCTAAACTAAAACAATACTGGGAAGAAGCATTTGCAACTATCTCTCAAATTACAAATCAGAAGATCACACCATCCCCTGAGCTAGCATTGGTCAACTTGAGCATAGACAACTTTCCACCAAAATATAGGACAATCATCTCACACATTTTACAAGTGACTAAATATCACATAACTAAAAATTGGAAAGACCCAGACCCCCCATAAATTCCAAAGGGTAATAGAAACAACTCAAACTCACTTTCAATATGAAAGAATGATAGCAATAACAAGCAACTCACTAAAGAATATGGAGCGGGGCTGGACACCGTGGAGCACCTGGCTTCCAACTTAGAATTAATGAAACATATAACATAACTTCTCAGTTAAAAAGCGGAGACTACTGCAGGAGACAAACTCAAACGCACAGCAACATCTACTAGTTCAACACAGTTACTCTAGCCTAATTCAGCTTTCACCACCCACTTCCCCCCTTTCCTATTCCATATCCCATCCCCACTACCCCCCCCCTACGTTACCATACCCATCCCTGTTACGAGAGAAATGTGCAACACACAAACACTGGAAGCACAACCCCTCAGAGAAGGCAATGTAGCATGGTAGCAGAACAGCAAAATACAACTCACCAGGGGTCCCTCCTAGGGCACAGTTTTGATCCCATTAGGGGTGCCCGCGGAGGGCCTACTGAAGACCCTTCAGGATGATTAGAGGTTAAAAGCTATTGCGGATCCTACCAGAACAAGAATGAGCAGACGCAATAATCCTTGCCTCATATGTATACATGACTGTATGCGCTACCGGTATAATTATAGACATTTATTGTTATATGGAAGCCACCGTTTTTAAAATCTATCTGTAAACGACTACTGGCACATTTCTGTATTATTTGATAAAATCAATAAAAATTAATTAAAAAAAAAAAAAAAAAAAATCCACACACACTGGCAATACTGGCTGTCAGACCCAAGAGCTATCAAACTTACCTAAATGAGCAACAGTTTAAATTACATTGGATTTCTGGAGGGTCCCATTAGGACCCCCTGAGACCAATTGTTGGGACGGGCCCGAGGAGTGCCTAAAGGAGTCTAGATATACATCCTTAGCA
Source organism: Glandirana rugosa (assembly GCA_018402905.1). Lineage (NCBI taxonomy): Eukaryota > Metazoa > Chordata > Amphibia > Anura > Ranidae > Glandirana > Glandirana rugosa. The sequence continues at coordinate 3,816,240 of BLSH010070945.1, read as the reverse complement.
TACAGACCTAATTGTCCTATATATTTTGTTAACATTGATGGCATATTGAGAACCTATCAATCCTATCTGATATCCTACTCTTATCTACTATTCACGCTTTCGTAGCTTAACCCCCTCCTCACATCCCCCTCCTTCCCCCCTACTACCATCTTTGAATATTCAATATTTTTCTTATTAACCCATCTAGAATGTTTTACGGGGTTTGCGGATCTCTTCCTAGACACAGTTTTGATCCCCTGAGGGGTGTCCACGGGAGAGGTTCGCGGATCCCGCGACGATATGGAAATATTCCTAAGATGTCTAAGTGTAATCATGTCTTATACAGCATCACGTATCAAACAACTATTATTAATACATTAATAACTTATTATTTCAAATGATCTTCCTTATTTCCTAAATTCGGAAATAAGAAAAACATTTGAATTAATAATAAATACCTATTAAATTATAGGTATTGGAATTTTCTTGAAAATATGGCTATTAGTGATAAATTTCATATTTAAGTTCACTAACAGCCAAGCTTTCAAGGAAATGTCAATACCTATAATTTAATAGTTATTTATTATTATTTCAAACGTTCATTCTTATTTCCAAATTTCAGAAATAAGGAAGAACACTTGAAATAATAAGTTATTAATTTATTATTTTAACTTATTATAAATTATAATAAGCTATTATTATTTCAAATGTTTTTCCCTATTTCCGACTTTTGCAGTGTGTGACTGCATATATGCATACTGTATGTATGTGTGTGTGTATTCTGGGTGTGTATATACTGTGTGTATATTGTATTTATATTGTATGTATACTGTGTGTATACATACAATATACATACAATATACACACAGTATATACACACCCAGTATACACACACACATACATACAGTATGCATATATACAGTCAAACACTGCAAAAGTCGGAAATAGGGAAGAACATTTGAAATAATAGTAGCTTATTATAATTTATAATTTAAAATAATAAATTAATAACTTATTATTTCAAATGTTCTTCGGAAATATCGGAAATAAGAAAGAACATTTGAAATAATAATAAATAACTATTATATTATAGGTATTAGAATTTCCTTGAAATGTTGGCTGTTAATGAACTAAAATATGACATTTATCACTAATAGCCATATTTTCAAGAAAATTTCAATACCTATAATTTAATAGTTATTTATTATTATTTCAAATGTTCTTTCTTCCTTCCCTTCACTTTACATTCCCTTCTTGCCTCCCTCCCCTCCTGGCCCACCAGATTTCTATAGACCGGGGTCTGTTTAAATTCCAACCAACTCTTCCAAGTATCTTGGAACCCACTCATCCCCCCTTCCCTCTGGCGCCCAACTAGCTCCTCCATCAATCTGATTCTGTCTACTTCTTGTAACCATTCCTTTATTGTTGGCATTTAGCAAAAAGGGAGTCAGGCCTGTTTTGTATTTCTTCCTAGGTTCATTGAACGCGTGAAACAGACAGCGCCACGGGTCCAGTCCTATTTCTACTCCACATATCATTTTAATTATTCTTAATACTTCCTCCCAATAAGGCTGAATTCCCTTGCATGACCACCAGATGTGTGCATGCGTCCCCTCCCCCCCACATGCCCGCCAACACCGGGAAGAAGAGTCTGGGTCAATCCTACTCAGCTTAGTTGGTACATAGTACCATCTTGTCAACAGTTTATAGTTCATCTACTTTATCCTTATGTCTAAGGAGGTAGAATGCACAAACTCCATAATATTACCTTGTAATGCTTCCGCTGCGGGTTGGCCCAGCTCTACTGCCCAACCTTCCAAGAGATCAGATGCTCCAGGGTCTTCTGCTGTTATCAGCGCTGCATATATGCATGATATCTTTTCCCATGGGGAGAGATCTTGTATCGAGCGGAGCGGTTTTGGCAGCCCTCCCACAAAGTGCTGGAGCTGCCGGTACCTCCAGACATCCCATGGGGTGGCGCCGTATCTATCCCACAGCTCTGCCAAGGATGCTAGAGAGTTCCCACTCAGGACATCCCTTAATCTCAGACAGTTAGTGGTTGTCCATTTCTTTTTTTTAATAAGAATTTTATTGAAAATTTTTCATATGTTACAGATTATTTCCAATATATTTAGCATAGTCAGGTCATTGCTACGAACCGATGTAAAGAATATCGGGAAGTATCGGAGCGTATCAATGGAACAGATATGGGAGATATCCATACAGAAACAAGATAAAAGGAACGATTAGAGTTACCATTGTATCAAGCTGAGTTGATATGACGTGGGAGAACTGGATGGATATCCTACATTCAACAGAATAACACTAGTATCTCGAACAAAATAATAGCAATAGGTGTATATATAGAGGGGGGAGGGAGAGAGGGTGGGGAGGGGGAGGGTTTGCCTACTAAAGACAATAAACCTATACATCGTAAGGTCGATGAAAAAAGATGAAAATAACAGAGGTGCTACTGCCCAGTGTAGGGTTGATAGCGAGTGTTATTGAGAATAGCTGAAGGTGGAGTAGGTGGATGTTGTGGTAATTGGGAAATTCGTAAAAGCCATGAACGTACTCCATCGGTTTGAGAACTGTTGTATCGCTTTCGGGAAGTTCATGTCTGTCAGGATCTTTTCCTTGTTCAGGTGAGAGATTAGCTCCTGTTTCACCATTGATATTGTCGGGCCAGAGGTGGAAGTCCAATTTTTTAAGATCACTCTCCTAGCGGTGAACAGGCAAAGCAGGATCCACTCTTTTTTGTAGGGGGTTGGTGGCCGAGGCCCACGTTATGAGCTGTTTGTCCCAGTATCCAAAGATGAGGAGAAGTGGGTCTCTAGGGATTTGTAGTAGGGTGACTTGGTCGATGAGCTGGATAATGTTATCCCAAAAGGTGGATATAAAAGAGCAAGCCCAAAAGCGGTGTGTTAAGGAGGGTTTAGGTTGGTTGCAGTGAGGACAAGACATAGCGTTGGCTTTTTGTGTGTCCCAGGAGAACGGAATGTAGGCCCGGTGGGTTGTCCATTTCAGACATAGCTTGTTCTCCTTCTCAGGAGGGAAGTGATCGGTACCTGTAAGGGGCATCAGGGGACTATTATTTTGCCATTTTGAACCTTTATGCACTTTATCCCACAGTCTCATGGTCTCTTTTGTAATTGATGGCAGGTCCTTAGCCAACCCTCTATATGATCTCGGGGTCCATATACTCTGCCCTAAATTGACCTTACTTATATTTTCCTCTATGTGTACCCATTGTTTCTGGGAAGACCCATGGGTCCAGTCTATTATCCTCCTTAATACTGCTGCTTCATGATATTTTTTAAAATCTGGAAGAGACAACCTTATCCCCTGGGCCTCACCAGTGTCTTATATGCTACCCTAGGATTTTTATACTTCCAGATGAATTTCTTCACCAGTTGCCTGATAATCCTAAAGTATGCCTCTGGAACGGGCAGCGGGAGGGTCTGAAAGATATATAAAGCTCTTGGTAGGGTGACCATTTTAATAATGTTCACCCGTCCAAACCAAGAGATTCTTCCTATTGGGTAGCCCCTCAGTTCTTGTCTGATTCTATCCAACAGAGATAGATAGTTGTCTTCATACAGGTCCTGATCTGATCTTGCCAAACGAATACCCAGGTATCTCATACCCCGTCTTCTCCAGACAAAGGGGTATGCGGCCCTGAGATCTTTACATTCAGGTGGAGGAATGAACATATTCAGAATTTCCATTTTCTCTGCACTAATTTTAAAATTAGATAACTCCCCATATTTTTCCAACTCCGTCAGGATATTTGGTAGTGTCTGGGAGGGTTTCGTGACATAGAACAGAATGTCGTCCGCTTACGCGGCGACTTTCTGTTTCCTGCCCCCAATTTTTAGGCCCCCTATTTCCTCCTTGGCTTGAATTGTTGCCAGAAATGGTTCCAGGGAGAGCACAAAGAGGAGAGGGGGCATCCCTGGCGTGTTCCGTTCCTAAGATCAATAGGCTCAGACAACGTCCCATTTACTCGAATCTGGGCTGTTGGACTAGAATAGAGTGCCTTCACCCATCCCCACATTCGTGGGCCCATCCCCATACGGGATA
>BLSH010070945.1:3774480-3812168 GCA_018402905.1 Glandirana rugosa | reverse complement strand
AAGACCCATGGGTCCAGTCTATTATCCTCCTTAATACTGCTGCTTCATGATATTTTTTAAAATCTGGAAGAGACAACCTTATCCCCTGGGCCTCACCAGTGTCTTATATGCTACCCTAGGATTTTTATACTTCCAGATGAATTTCTTCACCAGTTGCCTGATAATCCTAAAGTATGCCTCTGGAACGGGCAGCGGGAGGGTCTGAAAGATATATAAAGCTCTTGGTAGGGTGACCATTTTAATAATGTTCACCCGTCCAAACCAAGAGATTCTTCCTATTGGGTAGCCCCTCAGTTCTTGTCTGATTCTATCCAACAGAGATAGATAGTTGTCTTCATACAGGTCCTGATCTGATCTTGCCAAACGAATACCCAGGTATCTCATACCCCGTCTTCTCCAGACAAAGGGGTATGCGGCCCTGAGATCTTTACATTCAGGTGGAGGAATGGACATATTCAGAATTTCCATTTTCTCAACATTAATTTTAAAATTAGATAACTCCCCATATTTTTCCAACTCCGTCAGGATATTTGGTAGTGTCTGGGAGGGTTTAGTGACGTAGAACAGAATGACGTCCGCATACGCAGCGACTTTCTGTTCCCTACCCCCAATTTTTAGGCCCCCTATTTCCTCCTTGGCTCGAATTGTTGCCAGAAATGGTTCCAGGGAGAGCACAAAGAGGAGAGGGGGCATCCCTGGCGTGTTCCGTTCCTAAGATCAATAGGCTCAGACAACGTCCCATTTACTCGAATCTGGGCTGTTGGACTAGAATAGAGTGCCTTCACCCATCCCCACATTCGTGGGCCCATCCCCATACGGGATATTGTTGAGGTCATAAAATCCCAGTCCAGACTATCAAAGGCTTTCTCTGCATCGACTGATAAGAGAAGGGCTGAATCTTTTCCCTTTCTAGCTTCGTGCATTATAAGGGTCGTTCTTATTACGTTGTCTCTTGCTTCTCTACCAGTCACAAACCCCATCTGGTCTTTGTCTATCCAGTAAGGCATGAGGGGTTTTATCCTTTCAGCCAAGATTCTAGCATAGAATTTTATATCTTCATTTATCAAAGAAATTGGTCTATAACTAGAACTACTTGCTGGGTCTTTCCCCTCTTTTGCCAGTAAGGTGATATAGGCCCCAACGCTTCTCTCCGGAGTCCCGAGTCTCCTCCTATGGAATTTATATATGTTTGGAAACGGGGAGTCAGGATTTCTGCAAATCTTTTGTAATAGAGGGAGGTGAACCCATCTGGGCCCGGACTCTTGCCCACTCCACTTATTTTAATCGCCCAATGGATTTCTTCCCTGGATACATCCTTATTTAATTCCGTGGCCTCTTCCTTTGATATCTCTGGGAGCTCTAGCCCTTGTAAGTATCTCTCAATTTTTTTCTGCTTCTCTTGTATTTTCTCCGGGTTCTACATTTCACTCACACTATATAGAGTTTGATAATACTCCTGGAAGATTCTCAGAATCTCCCTCGTAGAGTGTTTCCAGTCTCCTTTCCCATCCTTCAGTTTCCTTATGTAATTTATGTTTTTCCTGGGTTTGATGGTGTTTGCTAAAAGCTTCCCGGGCCTATTGCCTGTTTCATAGTTTCTTCTGGCCGTGATCTCAAATACCCTTCTCGTATCTTGGTCCATTAGATTTTTTAACTCTTCTCTTCTATCTATCAATTTAACCAGTATCTCTTCTGTCCCCCTTTTTTTATGAGTTTGTTCCAGATCCCATATTTCTGCTAAAAGTGTGTGTTTCTGGGCCTGCCTAATCTTCCTTCTCTTAATACTTTCCGCTATTAATCTACCTCTCATAAATGCTTTGTGGGATTCCCATAGGACCGCTGGTGAAACATCCCCCGTATCATTTTCCTCGAAAAACATTTTTAAATCCCTCTCCAACTCCCCTGCGGCCCCTGCATTTTGTATTAACGATTCCTCCAACCTCCATGGCCTCTGTCCTGCTATTGTAGCTCCCATAGATAACACAGTCCTGACCGGGGCATGTTCGGAGATGGCTATTGACTTAATTTTTGCCTCTACCAGTCCATCTAGTAACCGATGTTCCAACAGAAAAAAGTCAACCCTGGAATAGGATGCGTGGACTGCTGAGAAGTACATAAAGTCCTTATCCCTGGAGTGCATGATTCTCCATGCATCCACCAATTGCATAGTATACAATTTCTGTTTTAGTCTCCTCAGACTTTTGCTTTCTGTCCTCGCGGACAGTGGTTGAGTATCCATGGCTGGTTCAAGAACTAAGTTGAAATCCCCAGCCATGATCAACCTCCCCTCCCTAAAGTGATCTAATTTATTCAATACCCTATTCAAAAATTGAGCGGGACGGATGTTTGGACAGTATATACTTGCTAGTGTACATTTAATACCTGATACTGATCCCTTGATAAATAGGTATCGGCCCTCTGGGTCCTCCTCTTGAGCTTTCAATGTGAAGTGCGTGTTTCTATCAAACCCAATTGCGGTACTCTTACTTCTTTTGTTTGGTGTAAGACTATAATACCATTTAGGGTAATATTTTGTGCTCAAATGAGCTCTAGTTGTTACTTTCAGATGGGTTTCCTGGAGGAAAACAATATTAGAAGAGTATGATCTTAATTCCTGGAGAATCTAATGTCTCTTGGAAGGGCTATTTAGTCCCCAAACATTATAGGAGACCAAATTTAAAGAGTTCATTGTTTATAAGAGTCTAATCTCTGCTAAGTGGCCAAGGCATATCGCTGTCTGCCTCTGTAGGTTTTCCAACTTGTTACAGTAGAACGGAAAAGGACATTTATATTTTGATATTTCTTAAGCTCTACTCCCGTGAGATTCTAACTTTAAACGGGAGACTGAGGGTTTGCAAATTGCTACCGCGGTGTGAGGGAGACTGCCCCCTGTTCGAACCCTTAGGACCGTTATTCTTCAACTTTCCTTCCTTAATTTACTGGAACTAGTGAAACTAATGCTGCAGTTTCCTTAAAGGTTTCCCAGTTTCGTTCACAGAGCCTGTTCACCCTGCAGAATCACAGAGTCCTTTATACACTGTTGGCTCACGACTTATTCACCAGACTTATCATTCGAAAACCCCTCCACATTGCCACCGTTAACCTTAATATGATTTATTTCACCTTGTCGGTTCTCAGCAGCCCACTAATGCGCTCCAAGCCCTGAATATCAGCTCACATTTCCCAGTAACTTCTTTATCCCGTTATTGGGTCACAGCTCGGATTAGTCCCCTCAATGCTGTTTTTCCTAAAGGTGATTAAACCAGCGCCAGGCAATGGCATTAGCGCTGGAAAAGCGAGCCAGGGATTTTATATGCTTCTGAGAGAGTATTTGGAAATACATGTTGAAAAGAAAAAAAAAAGAAAAAGGGCACAGCTTACTAAATTCAGCTGCATTACCACCAATAATACTGTTCACCTCCACCTATGCTTCTCATCCTCCTTTCATCTCCTGCTCTCACAAATTCTCTCACATTAATCTTTTAATCTTCACACTTTTGCTTTGAACTTTAGCTGATTACATCGTCCAGACATCAAATATCAGATATATGAAGAGAAGTCTCTTACCCAGCGTCCAGTTTTGCTCTGCTCCTGGGTATAAGGGTAAGCTCTTACCTTCCATCACCTGCAGTTTCAGATTAGGGTTTTGTCCCTCCCCCCTCCACCTCACAGCTGTCACCGAGTGTTTTCTGCAATCCTGCACTCCTTCTGCTTCTCTCGGTAGGGGAACTGTACTCCCGCACGTTGGATCTTTCCTTTGCTAAGACGCCGAGGATCACCGAGGGCTGCTTCTCCAACCCCTCGTCTTAGTTGTCGGTCTGCAGAGGCAGACGTGGGATGGGGCAAGGATGGGGCGCACGCTAAACTTTCATGGGAGGATGCCCAATCTCATGCTTCTGTCTCCAGGTGAGTCCCGAGGAATCACAGAGAGCCCGCAGCCACGCTACGGTACGGCGCCATGTTATCTCCGCCCCCTTGAGTCCCTCACACTTTTAGTGCCAGCTTATTATAATTTATAATAAGTTAAAATAATAAATTAATAACTTATTATTTCAAATGTTCTTCCTAATTTCTGAATTTCCAAAATTCTGGAAAAAGGAAACAACATTCAAAATAATACTAGCTTATTATTATTTATAAAGTTAAAATAATACATTAATATCTTATTATTTCAAATGTTCTTCCTTATTTCCAAAATTCGGAAATAAGAAAGAACGATTGAAATAATAATAAATATCTATTATATTATAGGTATTGGAATTTCCTTGAAAGTTTGGCTGTTAGTTAACTTTTATATGAAATTTATCACTAATAGCCATATTTTCAAGAAAATTCCAATACCTATAATTTAATAGGTATTTATTATTATTTCAAATGTTCTTTCTTATTTCTGTATTTCTGAATTTCGGAAATTCGGAAATAAGGAAATACATTTGAAATAATAAGTTATAAATTTATTATTTTAACTTATTATAAATAATAATAAGCTATTATTATTTCAAATGTTCTTCCTTATTTCCAACTTTTGCAGTGTGTGACTGTATATATGCATACTGTATGTATGTATGTGTGTGTGTGTGTATACTGGGTGTGCATATACTGTGTGTATATTGTATGTATATTGTATGTATACTGTATATACACACCTAGTATACACACATACATACATACATATAGTATGCATATATACAGTCACACACTGCAAAAGTCGGAAATAAGGAAGAAAATGTGAAATAACAATAGCTTGTTATAATTTATAATAAGTTAAAATAATAAATAGCTTATTATTTCAAATGGTCCTTCTTATTTCCGAATTTCGCAAATAAGAGAGAATATTTGAAATAATAATAGCTTATTATAATTTATAATAAGTTAAAATAATAAATGAATAACTTATTGTTTCTCTGAAATGTATTATATATACTACACTGACTGCACTATATACGCTCCACTGTATTATCTATACTACACTGATTGCACGGTGTAATCTGATCTATAGTATATATACTACACTTTCTACACTATATACTCTGAACTGTATTATATATACTACACTGACTGCACTATATACTCTCCACTGTATTATATATACTACACTGACTGCACTATATACTCTGAAATGTGTTATATATACTGCATTGACTGCACTATATGCTCCCCACTGTATTTTATATAGTACACTGACTGCACTATGTACTCTGAACTGTGTTATATATACTACACTGACTGCACTATATATTCTCCACTGTATTATATATATACTAGACTTGTGCATGGCTAAAAATTCATTTTTTCGTTTTTCGGAAATTCAAAAAATTCGGAAATTTGGAAATTAAAAAAATTCGGAAATCCGAAATTTGGAAATCTGCGATAATTCAGCAATTGCTGTAATTCAGAAGTTCGGAAATTTGCGGTAATTCGGAAGTTTGCGGTAATTCGACAATTGCAGTAATTCGGAGATTCGGCAATCAGGAACAGCAGAAAATCCGAAATTCAGAAATCCGAAAATTCAAAAATAACTAAGAACATTTGAAATAAAAACTAACTAATAACTATTAAATTATAGGTATTGGAATTTCCTTGAAAGTTTGGCTGTTAGTGAACTTAAATATGACATTTATCACTAATAGCCATATTTTCAAGAAAATTCCACTATCTATAATTTAATAGGTATTTATTATTATTTAAAATGTTTTTCTTATTTCCGAATTTCATTTGAAAATAATAATAGCTTATTATCATTTATAATTTAAAATAATAAATTAATAACTTATTATTTCAAATGTTCTTCCTTATTTCTGAATCTCCAAAATTCTGGAAATAAGAAAGAACATTTGAAATAATAATAGCTTATTATTATTTCTAATAAGTTATAATAATAATAATACGTTTTTACATTTGTTGGCTACAAGTTAAAAATGTTTGCTAGAAAATTACTCCGAACCCCCAAACATTATATTTTTTTCAAACACCCTACAGAATAAAATGGCGATTGTTGCAATACTTTTTGCAATACTTTTTGTCACACGGTATTTGCGCAGCGGTCTTTCAAGCACAATTTTTTTGGAAAAAGTTAACTTTTTGAGTTAAAAAATTAGACAACAGTAAAGTTAGCCCAATTTTTTTGTATATTGTGAAAGAGGATGTTACGCCAAGTAAATAGATACCATACATGTTACGGTTGAAAATTGCGCGCACTCGCAGAAAGGCAACAAAGTCCAGTACTTAAAAATCTCCATAGGCGATGCTTTAAAACATTTTAACGGTAACCAGGTTAGAGGTGCAGAGAAAGTCTTTTGCTAGAATTATTGCTCACACTCTGGCGATTGCGGCGTTACCTCACATGTGTGGTTTGAACACCGTGTTCATATGCGGGCACGACTGACGTATACGTTTTCTTTGCAGCTTCATTTTATTTATTTATTTATTTTTAACACCGTTCCTTTAAAAAAAAATCTGATCACTTTCATTGCTTTCACAAGGAATGTAAACATCCCTTGTGATAGTAATATATGGTGACAGGTACTCGTTATGGAGGGCTGGGGGGACCCCCCATCCCTCCTTTGCACTTTACAGTATTCAGATTGGCAAAAACGGCGATTCTGAATACTGTCATTTTTTTAAAACCGGTGCTGTTAGTGGCCAAGTAAACTGGAAGTGCCGTGTTGACGTCACTTTCCAGAATTTACCGAAGGAGACCCGATCGGAGCTGATTCCGGCCTCGCTCAGATCTTCTCTGAGCCGGCAGATGCGCCGGATTGTAGCCCTGGTCTCCCGGTGGGGCGGGAGGCTGGAATAGAGCGGCGGAAGGCGGCGGGAGGGGGGATGTCCCCTCCCGCCCCCGGGAATATAGGGAGCGGCTCCCAAGCCGGATCAACCATTATCCCCTGATAGCCGACCTTCCGCTCTAAAAAACAATACCGGGATATAGCCTGCAGCTGCAGTAATCTGAGGAGATGGTCAGCCATTCTGAGTATCCCACTCAAATTAGCCGTCGCCTATTTATGGCACTGGGGGGTAAAGTGGTTAATTCACCTAAATTTTCCAGTAGCGATTTATCTTCTTTAAATGCTAAAGTTACTATGAACAGATGTTATTAAAGGTTTACCGCATCACAAGCCTCCAGGCCTTGATGGCCTTGTTTATATTTTAAACAATGTTTAAACAATGTTTACCAATCTTAATGCCCCATCTGCTTGATCTTTTCAATTGTGTTCCTCTTTAATGAGGCTTTTTTACACTATGGAGAGTCTGGTCTTCTTTTCATACCCTTGACAAGTTGAGCCAGTCCAGCATTTCACATGTGACCCCGCGAAGGATTACCTTTCCCCACACCGTGCGTTTGGAAGAGGATATCTTAACGTGACCTCCCTTACCTGTGCCGCTGTCCCCGGACGTAAGTGGATTGTGTGACGCGATTACCGAAGACCGGAAGGATCCAGGATCTTAACATATATTGGGGCTTATATGTGTCTTTTGTTCACTAGGGTGGGAGGACCAGGATTCATCGGGCATGCTGTTGCATGTGGATGACACATGGAACTGTTTTTCTCTTCATAACTCACCTTGAACCATAATCCTTCACCATTGAACTGTCTTTATATTCTGAGTATCCCCACCACAGGATATGAGGGGCTGACCATCTCCTCAGATTACTGTATCATTGGACTATACGTTATACCTGAAAGACTATTTATTGTCGCTAGACTTGATCTGTCGTTTGCTAGCGGTATTACTTAATTGAAATTTTGTATATGTGGGAATACTGTGACGTTGGGTTGCCTTATAAGTAAAGTTGAGCAAACTTCTAGAAGTCCTGGTTCTGCTGGTTCGGCCGAACTTCGGGACAAAGTCCGGGTTCGGGTCCGGACAGAACCCGAACTTTGTCCCGGACCCCGAACCCCATTGAAATCAATGGAGACCCGAACTTTTAGGCACAAAAATGGCTGTAAAATAGTCCTGGAAAGTCCTAGAGGTCTGCAAAAGGAAGGAAATGGGGGTAAGGGTGGGACAACTGAACTACAAAGAAATGGGGACAGGAAAATAACTTTAAATATTTTTAAAAAAATAAAAACAAAAAAAAGCAAAAATGGAGGTGAATGTGGATCATGTTTAAACTGGGTCTGAAAAGTATTAATTAACGGTAGAGGCCATATAACTGTTCTAAAATCATCTTCAAACTGTGTCCAAAAAGTATAAATAAGCCGGGAGAACCCATATCACTGCTCTGCAAACATCTGGAAACTGTGTGTGTCACTTTAAATATAACCGGGAATAACTGAACATCTGTTCTGCACACATCTGTAAAGCCTGTGTGTCACTTTAAATATAGCCGGGAATAACTGAACATCTGTTCTGCACACATCTGTAAAGTCTGTGTGTCACTTTAAATATAGCCGCTAATAACTGAACATCTGTTCTGCACACATCTGTAAAGTCTTTGTCACTTTTAACATAGCCGCTAATAACTGAACAACATCTGTTCTGCACATATCTGTAAAGTCTGTGTGTCACTTTAAATATAGCCGCTAATAACTGAACATCTGTTCTGCACACATCTGTAAAGTCTGTGTGTCACTTTTAATATAGCCGCTAATAACTGAACATCTGATCTGCACACATCTGTAAAGTCTGTGTGTCACTTTTAATATAGCCGCTAATAACTGAACATCTGTTCTGCACACATCTGTAAAGTCTGTGTGTCACTTTAAATATAGCCGCTAATAACTGAACATCTGTTCTTCACACATCTGGAATGTGTGTGTGAAACTACAGCATAGAGAAGAACAGGTATATGGTTTCGCTCTGCTATAGTTTCAAACCCAGTATCATATCACTGTTCTGTAAACATCTGCAAACTGGGTTTGAAACTATAGCATAGCGAAACCATATACCTGTTCTTCTCTATGCTGTAGTTTCACACACAGACTTTACAGATGTGTGTAGAACAGATGTTCAGTTATTAGCGGCTATATTTAAAGTGACACACAGACTTTACAGATGTGTGCAGAACAGATGTTCAGTTATTAGCGGCTATATTTAAAGTTACACACAGACTTTACAGATGTGTGCAGAACAGATGTTGTTCAGTTATTAGCGGCTATATTAAAAGTGACACACAGACTTTACAAATGTGTGCAGAACAGATGTTCAGTTATTAGCGGCTATATTAAAAGTGACACACAGACTTTACAGATGTGTGCAGAACAGATGTTCAGTTATTAGCGGCTATATTAAAAGTGACACACAAACTTTACAGATGTGTGCAGAACAGATATTCAGTTATTTCCGGCTATATTTAAAGTGACACACAGACTTTACAGATGTGTGCAGAACAGATGTTCAGTTATTCCCGGTTATATTTAAAGTGACACACACAGTTTCCAGATGTTTGCAGAACAGTGATATGGGTTCTCCCGGCTTATTTATACTTTTTTGACAGTTTGAAGATGATTTTATAACAGTTATATGGCCTCTACCGTTAATTAATACTTTTCAGACCCAGTTTGAACATGACCCACATTCACCACCATTTTTGCTTTTTTATGTTTTTATTTTTTAAAAATATTTAAAGTTATTTCCCTGTCCCCAGTTCTTTGTAGGGCACTTGTCCCACCCTTACCCCCATTTTCCTTCCTTTTGCAGACCTCTAGGACCTTCCTGGACTTTTTTACAGCAATTTTCAGAACTTTCATTAAAATTACCAGAACCCCGGACCCGAATCCGGACTTTTTTGAAAAGTCTGGGTTCGGGTCCGGGTCCCGGACACCCTGAAGTTCGGTACGGACCCAAACTTTACAGTCCGGGTTTGCTCAACTCTACTTATAAGTTTATTATTTGCACTAGTGACCATAGTTGGGTCTTACTTGCCATTATACCCACTGGTAACCATTGATCCAACACTGTTACACCACATTCCCAGGTTGATCACCATATACTGAACATATTAGGTTAAGCGCCACACCTATCACAGTGTCTTTGAAGTGTATTGCATGTGCTCACATCTTAGGAATGAACTATATGATATTGTGTTAGTTATATGATATTGGTGGAATGGATTATTGAGTACTCCTATATCACTTTTATATCACATGGACACTTTAAGGAATATGTTGTGATATAATTTTAATCAGTAATATAGGCACTTTTTGTTTCATGACAAACATCGAATTTATGTTTATGACTTGCACAGAACTACCTTGTATCTAGGTCAGTGGTTCTCAACTCCTGTCCTCGGGACCCACCAACTGGCCAGGTTTGCAGGATAACTGAAATACATCACAGGTGATATCATTTGCTGCTCAGTGATTGCAGTATTCTGGTCTGCATCTCCCAAAGGTAATACTTAAAATCTGGCCTGTTGGTGGGTCCCAAGGTCAGGAGTTGAGAACCACTGATTTAGATGATGAATTAGGGTGGTGATTTATATATGTTATGACTTAAGGTGGCAGCAGTGATTTTCTTGCTTGAATCACAATTTTTGAAAATGTTTACAACATCGCTCCACTTTGCTTAATTTTAAACTTCATTGTGTTTTAAGGATCTATAACTCAAACAATCAGCTTGTAGCTTTCATTTTCAAAGCTTAACTGAACAAGCTTAGGTTAGAAGCTGACTGGTTACTATACACAGCTACTCCAGCTGTGTTTACACTTAAACTCCATTTAAGTTTATTGCATATGGCCTTTTGTATTATTACCTCCCTTCAGCTGGCCATATCAGAGTGATGTGTGTCACTTTGAACTTCAGAGAGTTGGCTGGGAAGTGCTTAATAATGGTGCCATATACTATTTATGCCATTGGCAATGCTCATACACAGGTGGCAGCACTGTCGTGATATCCCCTGTAGTGCTGAGAACTACAGGGGGTGTGTCTATGACAACTAAGCAGTTGACTAATGGCTTGGACTGTGCAGAGCATCATGTGCTCTGATAGAAGAATGGCTGTCACAGAAACAGAAAGAACACAAAATATTAAGGGAGTGATTTCTCAAAGGCCATTTGGGTAAATCTTTAAATTAGCACAGTGTTCGGGGTCAGCTTTAACAAATCCCTTTATTATATTTGAAGGAATGTTACTAAGCGAATTTCCACACACATTTGTGTTCAATAAATCAGGTTTGGAAGAATATTTTGGGATTTCTTTTCTTCCCTGAACCTGATTGGGTGTTGGAAGAGCAGACTGTTTTGCTTTCTGTTATGGGTTTAAGAAAAGATTGTGCTTCCTTGCATTCTGAAATGACTAAGTCAAATGCAAGTGTATTTTAATTTTATGTTGTATTTACTTTAGCACATTTATTCAATATATACATTTCTGGTTACAGGGTATTACTGTAATTTCTTAAATTTTATATGTAACAAAAACAGATTTGTTACAGACAATGTTCATATAAAATATGTTGAGCAAAAAAGAGAACATGACAATATTAATATGCACAAAAGTTATAAACTTAATTAACTGTCTAGGAGACTCACTCAGTATGTGTATAACAGATGCTAAACATTCACACATCTAGAACCTTATTAGCATAATTTAAATCCAGATGGCAATAACACTCCTAAACTAAACTCCCGAATTAAATTGGTGTCATAACCATTGAAATAAAACAGTCAGGATGAAAGATTTATAATGTTTCAAAATTATAAATTACCTAATTCTTTAAACAGCTTAAGATGGGAGGGCAAATATTGTGGAACCATCAAAATTAGTTATTACCTGTACATCTGTAAATGGTAAAAACACAGAAGAAAGACAGTGATTGAAAATCAATATGTGATTCAATATAAACAACAATATGTAATAAACCATTGAGAAGTGTAAAGCATTAACGTGGTGCACTCTTTGTAAACGCCATCTTTTCAGCACAATGGACAATTTACTGGGTACTCCTAAAGCAGTAAGTGGGTTAACTATGAAATAGCAATGCTGTAACTACTAACAGATTCATCGTGTAAAATATTGCTCATACTTGCATAGTTACTAATTCAATTCAGTATTCAGTAATTACTTTTAATTGTAATTATTGATTAGTTAAACATTGTAAATCTCATCTGACTTTGTGAGCTTTTATCTTCTTAGTATGCTAATTTGGTTCCTTGTCCTTTCAAGATAAAATTCAAATGTATTTCTTTATTTACTTTAACATGGCTTGTTGTTCAGAATCACTATGGGTGATCCAGAACAACAGTGAAAATGTGTATTTGTCCAAGAGTAGTATGATTATTGTGTCTTCTGGTTCTTTATAATATTGCTATCTGCTGTTAAACCATATACCTTTATTTAAATGAGGACCTTAGAAGAAAATGAAAAGTAAAATAGCAAGCACTGCAACTTTAAAGCAGAACTTTACCAATGTTGTGGTGGGTTGGCTCTTACATTATACTTGCACACTGTGGCTCACTTACCCTTCAGTGTGCATTGGACATTCAATGAACTTCATTTCATGCTTGCTGTAGTTACATCACCCCAACACCTGACTCCATTGTTGGCATTTTGTAGATGGTGGTACCAAACTAGGAGTGTACACTGTGCTACACATGTGCCACAGGAAGTGTACACAGAACAATTTCTAGGAATGAATAAAAAGGTTTTTTGGCAGCAGAAATTGTGTATGTCTATTTTGCAAAAGAAAATTAACATCCTAGCAGTTTATTTGGATGGTTTTGCTGTGAGTAGCATAGTGCTTTCTATTTGAGCCACCAATTTACTTTCAAACATACATGTTGAGGAGCCTTAATGAGGCACTGTGGGCTTTACATCTATTTGCAAATGTGTACAGCAACAATCTCTGTCCTTGTCATGAACAGGGCTATTTTTTTTTCAGGGTAGCTGGTAAGTGCACTAGGGCATGTTCTGTTGTTTGTTTGTGCGTAGCCCCTTCCATGTGCACCTTACTGTAAAAGTTAGTTACGGTATATATTGGGGTGGTTGACACTTATCTGCTCAGCATATTGGCTGAATTGTGAATGGGGACACATTGGATGCTTTCAGCTGTCATTGTGCTTTTGCTGGGCAATAACCAGTGTTTCCTTGCTTACATGTGATCAGTGCCCATCAATGCCGCATATTAGTGCTTCTTCATCAGTTCCCGTCAGTGCAGCCTCACTAATGCAGAGAAAAATTACAAAATTTACAAAAGTTTATAACAGAAACGAAGAAACATTTTTTTTTCAACATGTTCTTTCGTTTTTTATTTGTTTAACAAAAAATAAAAATTTTGTTTGGGTAAAGCGTTGCATGACCACGCAATTGTAATTCAAAATGCAACAGCGCTAAAAGCTGAAAAAAATGGCCTTGACATGAAGGAGGTAAAAGTGCACAGTAGTGGTTAATATATTAATAATATATTAATATAATAATATATTATTATATATAATATAATAAAATATAATACCTGGGATTAACAGTACCATTACAATCTTTTGTAGATGACACAGAGCTAATGCAATATTTGCTTTGGTGTTTATGCCCATAACAGCAGATATTAGACAGAAAATAGCATTCCAGAAGCTCCTAATGCTAAGGCATGACCAAAACACATGTTTCAATGTCCTCACCTGGCCATATCCTCTCCAGCACGAGTTATTACCAGATTTGGAGAATCTGGCTATAGAATAAGAAGTCAAATACCATCTTAGATAGATTTTTTGGGCAGTCTCCCAATGTGTTACACATTTGGAGCACGAGTAGTTGAGTTGGATGGCTGTCAGCCACTGTTTGTCAGTAAGGGATACTTTGAGATGTTCTAATCCTTTGAGTAAGGGAGGGGATTTGATAAAGGACATTTTTGAGTTTATAAGATTATAGAGGAGGGATATTCCCTTTTTCTTTGCGGATTAGCTGACATAAAGGACCAGGCTAACTCAGGGAAATGACAGGGCTGGAAGAGAATATTTGCGAATGCAGGCCGCTAGTTTGACATATACTAAAAAATCATATCTTGGGATAAAGCAGTGCAGTGTGAGGGCATGGAATGAGATTAGCTTATGGTCTACCAGTAGATCTGATATGTTTTGGATCCCTTTCTCTACCCAATGCACAAATTACATATCCTTTAGTATGAAGTGGAGAGCCATCAGTGGTATTTGGACAGGTATAGTACGGAGATTGATGGGACCATTTTCCAAGACGTAAACCCGAGCTTCCATGGTCGCCGCTATGGTCGGATGTGTGTATGCTGGAGGTATGTGGCAAAATTGGCAGAGCGGCACTAATGAGCGCAGATTCCCCCAGTGGACGTGGGCTTCCTCTAGCTGAGTCTACAAAGTAAATTATGTTGGAGTAAACCAGGATTTGGATTGATCTAAAATGGTAGCCATGTGCTAGTCCATAAGGATGGGTACTCCCATGCCTCAAGCTTTTATATGTTTGGCCAAAGCAGCAGCAGAACATTTAGCCTTTTTACCCACCCAAATTAATTTGGAGTTCAATGTCTGAAGGTTTTGATAAAAGGAGTTGGGAACAATATTTTTGGGAGGAGTAACATCTTACATGCTGCCAACCTCCCTGACCATGATAGGTGATGATATTTTATCCTCTCTAATTCCAGAGTGAGCATACTAATGGAGGGTATGAAGTTTGTTTTAAATAGGTTAGATAACGGTGATGTAAAGGCAATCCCCGGGTACTTTAATGATCCTTGCACCCAGGGAAATCGAAAGCTAGACTGAATAGTAGATATTAATACCTAAAAGACTAGATTTGGTTTTGTTGACCTTGTAATAAGATACCTTATTGAACATCTGAAGCACTTTGGAAAGGGAAAGAGCCAGATCGAATAGCATTAGTGTTACATTGTCTGCAAACAATGTAAGGGTATGCTCACTATTATGGACTCTTATGCCAGTAACTTGTGCATGTGCATATAGCCCCAATGTATCTTACTGAAGGCCTTCTCTGTATCCAGTGTGAGGAGCAGAGAAGGTTCGACTGTAGTTTCAACAAGGTGGATGGGATTTAGGATTCATCGCATTGCATTAGAAGCTTGCCACCCCAAGACAAAACCCACTTGATTCTGTTTGATTAAAGTGGATGTAAACCCTCACATATACCCAGTGAAGTGAACAGCCTCAGATGATACACAGGGATTAAACCAATCTCCTTACATACATTTTGCATGTATATCTGCTGTCTTCAACTTACTATATTCTTTAGAAAATGCACATTGTGTTAGAGATGTTCTCTTCCTGTTCAGCACTGGGAGTGGATTCTTGGTATACAGCCAGCTGATTGGAGGAAAAGCACAAACCCTCACTCCACATAGACAAAGGAAGGAAGGAATGTGCAGAGCTGTGCTGTGACAAGACAAGCTCTCTGCTAATCTATTTATAGCAACCTCCTATGACACAAATTTCAGGCTGGTTTTATCTCGGTTGACAGAGAACTTGTCAGAAGTAGGGATGAGCCGAACACCCCCCGGTTCGGTACCAGAACATGCGAACAGACAAAAAGTTCAGGGCGAACATCTGAACACCATTAAAGTTTATGGGACCCGAACATTAAAAATTAAAAGTGCTCATTTTAAAGGCTTATATGCAATGATATTGCCCTAAAAAGTGTATGGGGAGCCGGGTCCTGCCCTAGGTGACATGTATCAATGAAAAAAACATTTTTAAATTGATTGTTTTTTCAGGAGCAGTGATTTTAATAATGCTTAAAGTTAAAAAATGAAAAATTCCTTTAAATATTGTGCCTGAGGGGTGTCCTTAGTCTGTGTGTAAAAGGGCACATCTCTGTGAGTGCCCCTCCTCCTGAACCATACCAGGCTACATGCCCTCAGCATGGGAGTATGGGTGCTTTGGGGGAGGGGGGGCTCTGCCTTCTCACCTCAAAGCACCTTGTCCCCATGTTGATGGGCACAAGAGCCTCTTCCCCACAAGCCTGGCCGGTGTTTGTGGGGGTCTGCGGCCTGGGGGCTTATCGGAATCTGGAAGCCCCCTTTAATAATGGGGCCACTAGATCCCGGACCCCCTATGTGAATAGGTTTGGGGTACATTGTACCCCTACCCATTCACCAAGAGGCAGTTTTGGACAAGTCCTTTATTTTGTAAAATGGCTCTTTTCTTCTTTTTTCTTTCTTTCTCCATCTTCTCCTGGCCCGGTCCTTCTTCTGGTCTTCTGCTTCTTTTTTTAGTCTTCTTGCTTCCTCTCTTTGTCTTCAATCTTCATCTTCTTTCACCGCCGCCGCTCTCTCTGCTGCTGCAATCCGGCCTCTGCGCGTCTCGCAGAATGGGCGGTCTTCACAATGACATTTCTTTCATAAGAAGGGGCGGAGCCACCCAGTGACGTAAATGGGTGACCCAACCCCTCTGATATCACATGATGTTAAATCACTGGGTGGCCCCACCCCTTTTTATAAAAGTACTTTCATTGTGAAGACACAGGGGAAGCAAGAAGACTAAAAGAAGAAGCAGAAGACCAGAAGAAGGACCAGGCCAGGAGAAGATGGAGGAAGAAAGAAGAAAGAAGAAATTTTACAAAATAAAGGACTTGTCAAAAACTGCCTCTTGTTTTTTTTTACACTACATTCCTTCTTGGTGAATGGGTAGGGGTACAATATACCCCATACTATTCACATAGGGGGGTTGGGATCTGGGGGCCTCCTTATTAAAGGGGGCTTCCAGATTCTGATAAGCCTCCTGCCCGCAGACCCCCACAACCACCTGCCAGGATTGTGGTGATGAGGCCCTTCTCCCCATTAACATGGGGATACGGTGCTTTGGGGGTGACCTCAAAGCATCCTCCCCATATTGAGAGCATGTGGCCTGGTATGGTTTGGAGGGGGGCGCTGGCTCATCCCCACCCCCTCCTGCCATGCCAGGGCTGTATGCTCGGATAAGGTTCTGGTTTGGATTTTGGGGGGACCCCACACCATATCTTTTTTAAATTTTGCACGGGGTTCCCCTTAAAATCCATTCCAGACCTGCAGGGCCTGGTTTGGATTTTTGGGGGGGACCCCACTTTATTTAAAAAAAAAATTGGTGCGGGTTCCCCTTAATTTTCATACCTGGCCTGAAGGGCCTGGTTTGGATTTTGGGGGGAACCTCACGTCATTTTTTTTTAAATTTTGGCACAAGGTTCCCCTTAAATTCCATACCAGACCTGAAGGACCTGGTTTGGATTTTTGGGGGGAACCCCACTTCATTTTTTTTAATTTTGGCGCTGGCCCTGCTATTGTAAATCAGTTAAAAGATTGGGCCTTGGGTGCTGATGGTGCCAGAACACTGTAACCCCTTGCATGTTGGATGCATGAATGGGACCTGCTGTTTTAAATGAGTTTAACCACTTAAGCCCCGGAGCCTTTTTTTACACTTGTTGTTTACAAGTTAAAATAATTTTTTTTGCTAGAAAATTACTTAGAACCCCCAAACATTATACATTATTTTTCAAACACCCTAGAGAATAAAATTGCGATTGTTGCAATACTATTTGTCACGCGGGATTTGCAAAAATTGCTTTTTTGAGTTTAAAAATAAGACAACAGTAAAGTTAGCTGACTTTTTTTGTATATTGTGAAAGAGGATGTCACGCTGAGTAAATAGATATCATGAAAATTGCGCACACTTGCGGAATGGCGACAAACTCCGGTACTTAAAAATCTCCATAGGCGATGCTTTAAAAAATTTTAATGGTTACCAAGCTAGAGGTGCAGAAGAGGTATTTTGCTAAAATTACTGCTCACACTCTGTTGATCACAGTGATACTTCACATGTGTGGTTTGAACAGCATTTTCATATGTGGGTGAGATTACGTATGCATTTTCTTTGCTGCGCAAGCTCGCGGTTACGGTGGCGCTTTACATCTTTTTTTTATTTATTTTAGTTTATTTATTTTTTTAACACTGTTTAAAAAAAAATCTGATCACTTTTATTGCTATCACAAGGAATGTAAACATCCCTTGTGATAGTAATATATGGTGACAGGTACTCTTTATGGAGGAATAGGTGTATAAAAGACCCCCCCATCCCTCCTTTACACTTGACAGTATTGAGATCGCCAAAAGTGGCAATTCTGAATACTGTCTTTTTTAAAACCGGCGCCCTTTGCCGCCGAGTAAACCAGAAGTGATGTTGTGACGTTGCTTCTGGAAATGTACGAAGGAGTTCCGATTGAAGCCAATTCTGGCTTCCACAGAAACTCCACACCGTGGCCAGAAGTGTAGGATCGGTGCTCCGGTCTCCTGGTGGGACGAGAAACCAGAGAAGAGCGGCGGACTGTGGCGGGAGGGAGAATGGCCCCTCCCGCTCCCTGGGAAAAAGACTGAGCGGTTTCCGAGCCAGATCAGCCATTATCACCGGATAGCCGGCCGCCTGTTCTAAAAATGGTACCAGACTTTAGCCTGTAGCTGCAGGCCATACCCCGATACATCCACTTAAAGCTGCCTTAAGTGGTTAAAAATTGTGATGACATGCCCCAGTCAAACAGGTGGTGAAAAATTGGGCCTTGGGTGTTGTCGGTGCCAGAACACTGTAACCCCTCCCACCACTGTCTGCTGCTCTTCTCCGGCCTTCCATCCCACGGGAGACCAGAGCTCCGATCCGGCACGTCCACCGGCTGTGTGGAGTCCCTGTGGAAGCCGGAATTGGCTTCGATCAGGACTCTTTAGTAGATTTCCAGAAGCAACGTTAAAACGTCACTTCCGGTATACTCGGCGGCTAAAGGCGCCATTTTTAAAAAATGACAGTATTCAGAGTCACCATTTTTGGTGATCTGAATACTGTGAAGTGTAAAGGAGGGACGGGGGGTTTTTTAGACCCCCCATCCCTCCATAAAGAGTACCTGTCACCATATATTACTATCACAAGGGATGTTTATATTCCTCGTGATAGCAATAAAAGTGATCAGATTTTTTTTTAAGGAGCAGTGTTAAAAAAAATAAATAAAGCTTGTGAGCTCGTGAGCTCGTGCAGCAAAGAAAACACATACGTAAGTCGTGCCCGCATATGAAAACGGTGTTCAAACCACACATGTGAGGTATTGCTGCGATCACCAGAGTGTGAGCAATAATTCTAGCAAAAGACCTCCTCTGCACCTCTAACCTGGTAACCGCTAAAAATGTTTAAAGCGTCGCCTATGGAGATTTTTAAGTACCAGAGTTTGTCACCATGTGCGCAATTTTCAACCGTAACATGTATGGTATCTATTTACTCGGCATAACATCCTCTTTCACAATATACAAAAAATTTGGCTAACTTTACTGTTGTCTTATTTTTTAACTCAAAAAAGTGATTATTTTTTTCCAAAAAGGAAAGGGTATAAATTATAAGGAAAGAATAAACAGGGGAAGAGGGAAAGGGGGAAGGGGGGAGGGAAGAAGAGGGAAAAAAATAAGGATGAAAAGAAAAAAAAAGGAAGAAAGAGAGGAAGTAAAGGGGTGGAGGGAAGGAAATCATACAAATCATTAGTAATACCTCATGTGGAATATGCAGTTTCGTTTTGGGCACCAGCTCACAAAAAGCCAACCAAACATAGAAACATAGAAAAGTGACGGCAGAAAAAGACTGAGTAGTCCATCGAGTCTGCCCCTTTTTATTTATTTATTTATTTATTTTTTTTGATGAGAGGCATGGAGGAGCTCAGCTATGAGGAACGATTAGATGAACTGAATGTATTTTGAGAAGAGGAAATTAAGGGGGGATATGATCAATATGTATAAATACTGTACATATAGTAAGTGGTCCAAAAAGTAAAAAATAGTTGACAGGGAGGCACACTTTACGTCTGGATGTAAAGATATTTAATCTCCCAATTCAGAAAGGCTTCTTCACAGTAAGACCTGGGGAAATGCAGAATAGACTCCCTCAAGAGTTGATTCTGTACAGCTCAGTAGATTGTTCTAAGAAAGGCCTGGATTCTTTCCTAAATGCACATAATATGAATGAATACTAATATGTATAGGTAAAGTTGTTCCAGGAAATTTCCAATTGCTTCTAGGGGGATCAGGAAGGAGTTTTTCCCCCACTGGAGGAAATTGGATTATGCTTTATTGGGGTTTATTTTGCCTTCCTCTGGATCAACTATGGGTATAGGATAGTGTATATGGATTTTTTTTATTTGAGAGTGTTGTTCTTCCTTTTTTTCTTCGTTGGTTGAACTGAATGTCCTTTTTTTAACCAGATTAACCACTTCAGCCCCGGAAGGATTTCCCACTTTAGGACCAGAGCACTTTTTGCGATTCGGCACTGCTTTGCTTTAACTGACAATTGCGCGGTCATGCGACTTTGTACCCAAACAAAATTTGGGTCCTTTTTTTCCACAAATAGAGCTTTCTTTTGGTGGTATTTGATCACCTCTGCGTCATTTCTGATCGCCGCTATAAACAAAAGAAGAGCGACAATTTTGCAAAAAAACCCAAATTTCTTACTGTTTGCTAAGATACAAATCCAAAAAAAATATATAAAAAAACATTTTTTCCATCGGTTTTGTCCGATTTATATTCTTCCTCATATTTTTGGTAAAAAAAAATTGCAATCTGCATTCATTGATTGATTTGCACAAAAGTTGCAGCGTTTACGGACGATGAGAATTCACTTCTGTGGTTTTTATTTTTTTTTATTTTTTTTACTAGTAATGGCAGTGATCTGCGGTTTTTAGCGCTACTGAGATAATGCAGTGGACATGTCGGACCATTTTGACACTTTTTTGGTACCATTGGCATTTATACAGCACTGATTACTGTGTAAATGTCATTGGCAGTGAAGGGATTAACCTGCAGGGGGCGCTCTAAGGGTTAACTGTGTTCCCTGGGCGTGTTCTAACTGTGTGTGGGCTGGGCTGGCTGGGTATGGGGATGATCAGGGCTTCCATATAAAGGAAGCCTGTGATCACCACCCTCTCTCACTGCAGGGGGGGCCATCATGGGTAGCCGGCGGCGATCAAGTCTGCCCTACCCGCTCCCTGGCCCCCCGGACACAGTGAGCGTGCGAGCGCGCCTCTGGCGGCATGCGTGCACTCACAGCACTAGTTATCGCAGCCGCCGTCATATGACGGCGGTTTGTGATAATGAGCCACTCTGTCACCGTCAGACTACAGTCGGTGGTCGGCAAGTGGTTAAGTATGTATGTAACTGTGTAACTAACAATAATACAAGTTATTAGAATTTATTGTCTATTTTACTTTTGGGTCTATGAGTGATTTTGATTTTCATTCAGTCTTCATTTTATTTGTGTGTACCGAAATAGTAAAATCATACTGTATATGTGCTCAAGAATAAAAAAAAATAAAATAAAACATTTCCCTTAGAATTATATAATGAGGCCTTCGCCATACATACCATTTTCTTATTTGTACATTTTGTTCTTTTATATTTGTAATTGTTTCTAATATACTTTAAGTTAGTCACTTCACTCACACTTGTCTTGCTGGATATATTCAACAATATTTTACAATTTAATCATTATTTTTTTTTTAAGTTGGTATTTTTGTTAGATACAGTATGTAAATCTACAATTGTAAAAAAAAAAGTCTAACTTAATTTTTCACAAAAAAAAAAACATAATTTTCTTCTGTTCAATCTGTTGTTTTGTTTGTTCCTAAAAGAGTGAAATCATATACAGTAAGTACTCAGGAATAAAAATGAGCAAAATCAATTGCAGATTCATGGATACCCCTCACTTCCTATACCTTACATCCATTTGCTGTTTCCTGGGTGCAAAATGGTATGCTATTTCTACTATGGTTGCATAATTAGTCAGTGTAGTAATAAGGGAAAAACTGCTAGGAATGTATGTGGATAGGAAATATTTTTGGTGCACTAGTGTACACCAACAGTACTTCTATACCATACAGATTATTTTGCCCGGTTAAGAAAATTGAGTCTGTCTGCAAACTGCATAAGTTATTTTTATAAGAACTAAATTACAACTTAGTATTCTTCAGCCAGTATATTAAAGTGATTTAGTTTTTAAACTATCACAATCCTTGTTGAGAAAAGGTTTGTGAATCTCTAGGATAAAGGCATTTTGAAAAAACTGTACTTAGATAGTCCAATTAATGAGATGAGATTAGAGGCGTGCTTCAAAGGCAGAAAACATGCACATGAAGTTTAACTACTGACATTTGCTTCACTGTTTGAGAAGAATTTATTCTCATCTTTGCCCCAATAAAATGAAATTTTAGATAAAGACCTGAAGAGATGATTAGTAGAGTTGAGCTGACACCTGGATGTTCGAGTTCGTCAGGTTCTGCCAAACCTCGTGGAAACGTTCGGGTTCGGCACCGAACTCGATCCGAACTTGACCCCGGACACCGGACCCCATTGAAGTCAATGGCGACCTGCACTTTTGGGCACAAAAATGGCAGTAAAAAAGTCATGGAAAGGGCTAGAAGGCTGCAAGGAAGCAAAATGGGGGTAAGAGTAGGACAAGTGCCCTGCAAACAAATGTGAAAGGGATTGGGTGATGAAATGGGGATGCTTATAAATTTAATTCACAGTCTCCCGATGTGAAGCCTGGGAGAAAAGGTTTGAAGCTGCAGATCTCGTTGAGCGCCAGAGAGGACGTGGCTTTTAAGATATAGATCCACCTTAGCTCACGTTGGAGGAGCTGTTTGTTAAAATGACCTCCACGTGGGCCAAAGTGGACCCGGTCCACGGCCAAAAATTGAACTCTGGGAAGAGAAATTGGGTGAGATGCGGCTGTATAATGACCAATAGGGGTGTCAGGGTCTCGTTTTGTTATTGAAAGAGTATGTTGATATATCCTCTTCCAAAATTTGTTTTTGGTCTTCCCAACATAGTAACACCCACACTCACAAGAGAGTAGGTATACTAGGCCGGGAGTTTTGCAATTGACAAAGTGTTTAGGGCAAAACATTTGGTGGTTGGGTAGTATAATTCTACTGCGTCTGTCCATATATTGGCAATAGTTGCATCCTCCACAGGAGAAAGGGCCATGACGAATGAATGGATCTCTCCTGTGGGTTTTGAATTCACTGGAGATCAGTCTGTCGCCAACCGAAGGAGCCTTATGGTAGGCGACAGCCGGTACATCAGGAACAAATGGAGATAGCTGGGAATCCATGGTGAGAAGATGCAAATGTTTACTGAGAATACGTTTTATTTGTTTGTGTTGTGTAGAGTATGTTGTTACAATGCGTGAAGTGTGGTCTGGGGTAGGTATTTTTTTGTTTCGGAGTAAATCAGTTCGAGGGATACATCGAACTCTCCTGAATGCTCGCTTCAGGGAGATTCTGGAATATCCACGTTCCAAAAGTCGTGTCTGTAGCTTTTTGACTTCTTTGAGAAAAGTAGAATCATCAGAACAGTTTTGGCGTACCCGGAGGTACTGGCTATAGGGAATGGATGCCAGAAGTGGTTTCAGATGGAAACTGCTGGCATGAAGCAGGGAATTTCCCGCGGTGGGTTTTCGGAAGAGTTGGCTGAGTAATTGCCCATTAGGGCATTTTCGAACCGTGACATCCAAAAAGGGCAGTTTGTGGGTACCGTATGTCATGGTGAAGTGCAGGTTGAGTTCATTTTGGTTGATATATGCTACAAGTTGTTGTAGAAGTGAGGTGGAACCCCTCCATAGCATAAAGACATCATTGATGTAACAATGCCATGCAAGGATATGGTCAGCGTACATCGAGATGCCAGTGTTGTGCCAAAGTTGGTGCTCCCATTCCCCCAGGTACAGGTTGGCATATGACGGGGCACAGCGAGTCCCCATCACAACCCCCTGCACCTGGAGGAAATGGGTGCCATTGAAGGAAAAGACATTGTGTTCCAGAATGAACTGGAGAGCCCGTACCACAAATTCATCATACTGGGGATCCAAAGTGGAAGATAGGGTAAGTTTGTGTCGGATGGCTGCCAGACCTTTGTCATGTGGAATTGTACTGTACAGGACCTCAACGTCGATGGCAACCAAAATTGTGTCGCCATCAGTGTGGAGGCCCTCCATAATTTTCAAAAAATGTATCGTGTCACGTACATATGAGGAAAGTTTTGTTACCAAAGGTTGTAAGTGATTGTCAACAAGATGGCTGAGGTTCTCTGTGAGGTTACTGCAACCTGAGACAATGGGACGCCCCGGAGGGTTAGTGGGATGTTTGTGAAGTTTAGGCAACGCATAAAATGTTGCCTCCCGCGGGTGGCTGGTGCGTATGTATTCCCATGTTTGTTTGGGTATTATATTGTGATAGTAGGCCTGATCGACAAGGGTGTAGAATTCCCTTGCGAACCGATCGGCCATATTCGAGGAGATGGGGCGGTACCACTCGGAAACAGCATTCAGGATTACAGATACAGGGTTCAGGATTAAGGATACAGAGGCACATGGAGGACAAACACCAAGGCACTAAGCATATGGTAAACAGGGTTTAAAGATCCTTCTTGTAACGAGCATCAGGTGGTGACTCATGAGCCTCTGATTACTGGGAGACATCTGCTGGTGGACACAGGAACTGCAGCCCATGGATCCAGTAGCCACAGTGCCACCACCAGATGAGCCCTTTACTGACATCCGCTGGTTGACACTGGAACTGCAGCCCATGGATCCCCAAGCCACAGCGCCACCCGCTGGAGGGACTCTACCTAACAGCCTCAAAGGAGAGGCAGACACCCCCAGGCCAATAAAAGAGAGTAAGCAGCCTCTGTGTCTTCAGTGAAAAATGGTGGTGGCAGACGTGGTGCATCCTCTGCAGGCGGGTCACGCTTGTCCTTTTTTTCTGCTGTTGGACGTGCTATTGAGCCACAACATGCAGAAGAGTTGGCGGAGTGGATAACAATCCTCATCCTCTGTCACCCAGGCTCGTACAAGTTTGCCTTCCAACACATCTGGCAAAGCAGCCTATTCCAATGGATCGTTGTCCACAGTTACTCCTTCTATAGCCCCGCCATCATGCACGGAGACGTCACCTGAGTTGTTCGACCATAGTGTCGGTTACATGCTCATGGAGGATGCGCAGCAGTTTGAAGGCTCCGATGTTGGTTCCCAGGTTGAGGAAGGGAGAAGTGTCAGCCTAGAGACAGGATGTGCCACAAAAGGACTAGAAACTAGCAGTCATGTTCCCCCCAGCTGCAGAATACTGCCAAGTTTGCTCCAGTGACAAGGAGGGAGGGGATGATGACGACACGGTACATACTTGGGTACCTGAGAGAAGAGAGGAGGAAAGTGAGGAGGAGGAGGCCCAACTCCAACAAGGCAGGATGTCCTCCAGGGGCCAGCTTACGGGCAGCCACCCTATTGCATCAACCCACAGAGTTCCACAGGTGCAGGGCACTGCTGCCTCCCCACGACTTCTAAAATTTCTTTGGTGTGGACATTTTTCAGCACATGTGCAGTAGATCGAACCATTGCCATTTGCAATCTATGTCTAAAGTGGGTCAAGCGTGGCCAGGACTCCAGCCGCTTGGGCACTACTGTCTTGACAAGACATATGACGACCAGCCATGCAGTCCATTGGCAAGAGTACCTGAAGAACCCACCCCAGAAAACAAGGCAGATTCCTCCTTGCTCCTCATCTGGGATCTCAACCCCTACTATACCTGCAGTCCTCTCCAAAACCTGCACTGAGAGGAATGAAGGTGTAGCAATGCGTGCCACAAGTACTTGAAGCCAGCAATCTGCTAGCAGTACACCACGAGGTGAATTCAGCAGGCAAATATCACTACCCCAGTTGCTGAACCGTAAAAAGAAATACAGTCCCAGCCATCCACATGCTCAGCGTCTTAATGCTAGCTTGGCCAAATTGCTAGAACTCCAACTGCTGCCTTTTCAGCTGGTAGACTCTGCGCTCTTTCGTGAATTTGTGGAATGTGCTGTCCCACAGTGGCATGTTCCCAAAAGAGATTTCTTTTCACGTAAGGCCATTGCAGCTCTCTACTGTCATGTGGAAGGCAATGTTTTGGCCTCGTTGAACAGTGCGGTCAGCAGCAGTGTTCATATTACTGCTGATTCATGGTCCAGCAGGCACAGGGACGTTACCTTTCCTTTACGGCGCACTGGGTAACTCTGCTGGCAGCTGGGAAGGATGCAGTACAGGGTTCAGTTTTGGAAATAGTTCCACCACCATGCCTCCAAAAAGCTGGTGGTGATTTTTCCACATCTGCCTCCTACACCACCCCTCCTCTTCTTCTACCTCTGTGGCCTCTTCTGCAGAATTGTCATCTGAACCTGCAGTGCTCCCTAAGTGTTCAAGGGGCTATGCAAGCAGTCAGGCTAAAAGATGCCATGCAAAGGCGTGGCTAACCGAGCAGGAAGACGGACGTCTCTTTGCAGAGCTCTGAGGAGTCCGTCTGATATCCAAGGGAATCCTTGCAACCAAGGGTCGGGTGAGCAAATACACACCTCAGCACATCTCAACAACACACAGAGGAGTCGCCACAAGTCATCATTGGAGGGCACAACACACAGATTGAGCGGAGACGGGCCGCGCAGTGTTGCCTCAGACTGATCCGAGCTGCCATCTTGGAAGGCCGAGGCCTGTGAATCCAGGCACTCGCGGTGGACTCAGGCCAACGAGGGTAGGCATAGCACACCATCTCACACGGGGGGATGATCGAGGCTAATCCTCTGTATCTCTGCCTTCCTAGATAAAAAACTCCCTGAGATAGGGACGGCGCCGGCACCCACCTCTGCTCCGGTCATTAAGGCCGATACGGAGACCCCTGCTACCTAAACTTAACCATAGGACCCAGGACCACCAGCCCCCATGGGCCGCTGAGACAGGCCAGCAATCCCGCAAGCCCGCGGGGATCTGCATTAACACCGACGCCGAAGACATTGGCTAAGCAAGCCCGCGGCTTCAGAGAGGCCAAAAACACTATAGGCCCCGCGGCCATATTGGGACTCCAAAGACAGCTCAATTAAGGGACATAGCATCATCCCTGCAACTCAGCATCCAAACAATAAGATGGCGACTTATAAGAACAACACCCACAGCTGTAAAATAACAGTAGTTCCACAGATAGCAAAGGTCCAGCAGGAGGCGGCCATATTAGGACTCCCAACGATTGCTCTCCAGTATCACCTGACACAAAAGCAACGTACACTGGTCCCACAAACCACTCTTCTCCCCAGATAAGGGGTTACACAAGGAAACAGCAAAAGATTCCATAAGCTGAGACACCAATCCTGATGTCCAGCTAACTCCTTGCATGCAGCAAGGGGGGAAAGACACAACGCCAAGGCCCGATTCCAACTATACTTTCGCTCAACCCCGCACGATGTCCAGAAAAAGAACAGGAGACCACAAAACACAAAAACTGACCTCCCTATTTTTCAAACCGGCCCCATCAACTAAACCAACGAAAAAGGGGGCGAGTAAAAACGAAATGTACACAGCCCTGCCAGAGGACTACGAGGAAGACCCATCACAAGAGACCAACCCTCCCTCTACCACACACCTAGTAGAGGGAAATCCCATCACGGGGAGCCCAGCCAAAGCAAGAATGCGTATCGATGCATCGGCACCGGATACTCAGATATCAGATCCGATATCTAAAACACTTGGGGGACAGATTATGATGAGCTCCACCATGGCCGCATTCCCTACTGCAGGCCAACCGGTCATAGACACCACACTCAAGGACATGCTCGTTTCCCTTCAAACATCACTAATGTCGGACCTAACTTCTCTTTTCACGAAAGTCTCAACAGATATAAGCCACATACAAGACCGAGTATCCTGTATTGAAACGGGAGTGGAAGCATGCGTATCCACAGTAAATTACATCATTGACACGGTGAATGAAGTTAAGGAGGACCAATCATGGCTGCGAGCAAAAATAGCAGACCTGGAAGACAGATCAAGACGCAACAACGTCAAACTAAGAGGAGTACCGAAACATATCCAACCTCAGGACCTGCAAAGATATGCCAAAGAACTTATGCGCCTTGTAATCCCCGAAGCATCCCCTAGGGATATTATAATAGACCGCATCCACAGAATAGCGAAACCATCCCATTTAGCCGCATCGGTGCCTAGGGATGTATTAATGAGAGTCCATTTTTTCCAGACGAAAGAAAAACTTCTAAACGGGATGAGGAAAACGCAGGCTCTACCTCCTCCGTATGAAAACCTACAAATTTTCCCAGATTTCTCCAGATACACACTTCAACTGAGAAGAGACCTGAACCCAGTCACGAAAGTCTTCACAACCACAAAATCTTGTACAAATGGAAATACCCGGCCACCCTACTAATTTCAAGGCAAGATACCATGTATAGAGTTGAAAATGTCAGCGAAGGTCTAAAGATCCTACATCAATGGGGGATTCTTCCTGATCCACCTTTGGAATCCACTCACCTCCACTCCCCTTTTGATGCACCGGAAACCCCAGCGCGAAAGAGAAAGATACACATCCATGGACCACTATACACATTTGGGCATTCTGTATCCAAGGTGATTCTCCCCCCCTCCTTCACTGTAGCTTAAATGCACTGCACATAACTGCTCTAAAAACTGCCATCCCCAAAGGTGATCCTGCGAATAGCAGAAACATCACCACGGAAGTTTATATTTTGTTTTACTGAAGTTCATATCGCATTTTCTTTTAAATGTACTTTGTTGTTTTTAGTGTTCCAATAGAACCGACCTCTTGATCTGTCTGGAGGCTCCAAAGACCCCAGCTTTATACGCATCATAGTGAGCTGAGGGCGCCACCACACCTCACCAAGCCTTCGACCCAAGAATCCAGAGAACACAAAACTCCACACTGTAAGTGCCTTTACTTGTTACATTCATAACTATCGTGCAACATGCCTATCTCCATTCTATCCATCAATGCACACAGCCTTAACCAACCTGCAAAGAGGAAATCACTCTGGCAGACAGCGAGAGAAAAATGCAGTGATGTAATATGTGTACAGGAAACCCACTTTAAAGGTTCTTCACCTCCCCAACGTACAAACAAAAACTTCCCCCACATCTACACAGCCTCCCACTCCGACAAAAAAAGAGGTGTCCTCATGGCAATTCGGAACAATGTCCTGTTCTCCCTGCACCAAAAAGTTGAAGATTCCAATGGTAGATATTTAATCTTAGTGTGCTCAATCAACAGGCTACAATATACTCTCATCAACATATATGCACCGAACACCCACCAAACCAAATTTCTTAAAGTTTTACGCATAGCAAAACCTATACAGCAAGGACAGCTCTTGGTATACGGAGACTTCAACTCCATCCTGGACACACAATTAGATACCACCAGTGCAGCTAAAAGAAGAGGATCTCCGCTAAAACACCTCCTCCAGACCCATGGCCTTTTTGACGTGTGGAGATGCCACCACGGCTCTGAAAAAGACTACACATACTTCTCTCCCTCTCATAGAATGTATTCTAGAATTGATATGTTCCTCGTTGACCAATGGCTTTTACAAAAAATATCGGCCTCCGCGATCCACACCATGACGTGGTCGGACCACGCCCCAATCTCTATCACAATTTCAGACTCCTCCCATTGCCCCAGGAATACCTCCTGGAGAGCTAACAACTACATTTTACAAAACCCTGAGTATGCCTCGGAGATAGGTAACTACCTGGAAACCTACTTCTCCACTAATGTAGGTTCAGTGGCCGACAGCTCCATGGTGTGGAACGCTCATAAAGCGGCGATAAGAGGAAAGTTGATACAAATAGCCTCTAGACACAAAAAGCAGAGGACACAGCATCTGAATATTTTGACAGAGGCGATAACTAAACTAGAGGAACTCAACAAAAGATGCCCCAATTCCCAAACCTCGGCACTACTTCTACAGCATAGACTAGATCTACGCACTCTCTTACTTCACTCCTTCGAAAAATCACAAAGGGCACGTAAAGCACTATATTTTCACACAGCAGGGAAAACACTGGCCAACAGGCTAAAAGGACAGAAGCTTAGAGCCAACATGGACTATATTCACCACTCACACTCCAAAAAAGGCTTACAAATCCCCAAGACATAGCTGACGCGTTCAGCACCTACTACGCTGACCTATACAACCTACATAGGGACCCTACAACCCCACAACCATCATTAGACACCATAAATTCATTTCTAGACAAGATCAGTCTACCAGTACTAAACCAAGACCAATTGGCAGCTCTTAACGAACCCTTCACAGAACTAGAGATATGCAACACCATCAACACTCTTCCATCCAATAAAGCGCGAGGACCAGACGGACTTCCAGGGGAATATTACAAACACTTTCAACCATACATAATTGAATGCCTGACTGGGATGTTCAATGATGCTGCCTCCTCTGCAAAGTTCCCAGAAGAAAATCTTCGGGCACTCATTATCACGTTGCCAAAACCAGGGAAGGAACCGAATGACGCAAAACTTCAGACCGATATCCCTATTGAACGTGGATACTAAAATCTATGCCAAAGCACTAGCTATTAGATTAAACCACATACTGCCCACACTAATTCACCCAGACCAGACGGGGTTCACTAAGGGCCGCCAGGCAGCTGACGCCACTAGAAGGCTAATTAATGTGTTCCATCATGCAGAGCTCAGCGGGACGCCTTCTCTGCTCCTATCACTGGACGCAGAGAAGGCGTTCCACAGAGTCAACTGGATCTATTTACAACAAGTTCTTAAAAAATTTGGCTTCACAGGACAAATTCTTTCGGCCATATCTGCATTATATACTAATCCCTCAGCCCAGGTATTTCTTTCAGGAACATTGTCCAAAACCTTCCACATCACCAATGGCACCAGGCAAGGCTGCCCATTGTCCCCGCTAATATTTAATTTATCACTAGAACCACTAGCATAAAAAATTGGAACCAATCAACAAATAGCTGGAATAGACCTAGACAAACAAACACACAAAATCAGTCTCTTCGCGGACGACGTCATATTAATGCTGTCCAACCCGGCTCATTCCCTGGCAGAGGTACGAAGGGTACTGGAAGATTTTAGTAGGGTCTCATATTACAAAGCGAATGTAACCAAATCCTATGTGTTAGAAATGAAAATTAATGCCACAGTGAGTAATCTCTTGCAAGTTCAAAACCCATTTATTTGGGCTAAAGACAGTATAAGTTATTTGGGGGCACAACTAACCAAATCGGTGAAGAATTTATTCACGACAAACTACATACCTGCCCTAGAAAAGTTGAAAAAGGAGTCTAGTGCCCTGCTCAGACCCGAAATATCCTGTAGTGGTAGATTAGCTTCCTTTAAAATAATACACATACCTCAAATAATGTATCTATTCCGCACCCTCCCAATTCCCATTCCCAAAACGTACTTCCAATCATTACAGAAGGCCCTTAACTACTGCTTATGGCAGGGGAAAAAGTCGAGATGTGCAAGGGAGACATTGGTTAAACATAAATACGCAGGAGGGAAGGGGACAGTTGACTTTGAGGACTATTACATAGCGTCCATACTAGCACCACTTAGGGACTGGTTCCAACCCAAACCTGCTAAATTATGGAGCCTTATGGAGGCCACATACTTACCACAAACAAGACTAAGTGGATGGCTACTTAGCACTCCGCTTGGAGCAAAAACTCCATCAGCGGCCCCTCCAACCGTTAAAGCAGCAGCCTTAGAGTGGAAAAACCTAATAGAGAAACTGAAACTGCATCAGGGGAACATCCACCCCTCACTTCC
The DNA here is from genome assembly GCA_018402905.1 of Glandirana rugosa. Lineage (NCBI taxonomy): Eukaryota > Metazoa > Chordata > Amphibia > Anura > Ranidae > Glandirana > Glandirana rugosa. Next base: position 3,780,610 of record BLSH010070945.1, on the reverse strand, counting down.
AATAGAGACCCTTGAAATGGTCACCACCGACCTAAACCTCAAAAATTGGAAGTCCAGAGGTATAACGCATTTAGATAACCTCAAATCCAGGTCACAAATCAAATCATTTCCATCCATTCAATCAGAATTCAAGCTCCCAAATACAGAGATATTCACGTATCTGAGAATACGTGAATGCCTCAAAAAGATAACCCCCGAATTATACTCATTGCCATTTCGGGTCTGGAATTTCTTCCAATCCATAACAGAAACGAACAAAGCTATCTCACTAATATACGGGAACTTACAATCTAAACGGAAATTTGTAAAACAAAAAGCACATACATGCTGGGAAAGGGAATTGGGCACAACTTACTCAGAACAACAATGGCAACATGCACTGAAATCTATTTTCCAAGCCACCAAATGTTCGACACTTTGGGAACTGACATATAAAATCCACCTAAGATGGTACCTCACCCCAGCGAGAATAGCAAGATTCAACGCCAACACAGTTAATTCATGTTGGTGGTGCAACAAAGAAAAAGGGGACATTTTTCATATACTATGGCATTGCACAACTACTGGAAAACGATTTTCCAACTGATACAGGACATAGCCAGAGATCCACAAAAGATCTCACCAGAACTGGGAATCTTGAACCTCACAATAGAAAGAATCTCGCCCCAATTCAGAAACGTGGTATCACACATTTTGCTAGCAGCAAGGCTCAACATCACGAGGCTGTGGAAAACCAACCACATACCAAAAGTAGCAGACACGATAGACTTAGTAAATACCCACTGCAGCTATGAAATTATGCACGCTTCCAGTCATGGCAAAATAGGTAAGGCCATCAGCTCTTGGCACCCGTGGCAGGCATGGGTAGGCAGGAGCCTACAAAATTTTGTGGATTAGTGAGGGACCAAAGGAAGCAATACGGGGGGGGGGCCACCCCTCGGGACACAAACGTGATCCCATTGGGGGTGTCTGGAGGTGTCGTCCACCATCCCCTTCCCAAAGGAGAAACCGGAGGCGAGTAGAGTTACAACTTATGGAGGAAGGCGCCTCAAACAACAGAGAGAGAGTCGGTACAGTTATACGAGTTGACTTTTAAAAAGGTACAAGTTAAAGTCTTATAGCTACTACAGATATTCACACCAGTTCAAGCGACAGGAAAGATGGAGCATGAACAACAAGCTCCAAGAGAGGGGGTTTTTGGTGATAATTGTGTGTTAACATAGTACCACAGCATTAAGTGTTTGGACATCACCTGCAGTATAATTATATGAACAATGTAAAAGCAAGAAGTGTACAATCCCCATATGTCGCAGAATTTCCTAACAAATATGTAAGTTTGAAGCGATGACCATATGGTGACAGCCACAAGTAATTACAATGAACCATAAATGAATACTTAAGCGCAGTCTAGAGTTGTTATGTTACTGCAAATGTATAATACTGAGTCATATATTGTAAACAGCTTCTAAAAAACGAATAAAATATATTGGAACATAAAAGATGCCATGCGGTGCTTGAGTTAGTCTGTCTTGGGGACAGGAGCCACACTGGGGAAGAGATTCTTTCAGCTCTGCGAGGGCAGGCTCAGAGGTGGTTGATGCCACGGCAGCTTGATCCAGGAATGGTTATATGCGACAATGGCACCAACCTTCTCTCTGCCCTCCGACTGGGACAATTGACACATGTTCCATGCTTGGCACACATCTTGAATTTGGTGGCGCAGCGTTTCTTGACCAGGTACCAAGGCTTACCATATATCCTGAGGCAGGCTAGGAAAGTCTGTGGTAATTTCCGCCGGTCATATAATGACAGTGCTCGGCTGGCTGACATCCAGCGGAAATTCAACCTGTCCAACAACCGCCTCATTTGTGACATGCCCACTAGGTGGAACTCAACATTGGCAATGCTGCAGCGACTCCACGCACAGCAGAGGGCCATCAATGAGTACCTCTGTAAGCATGGCACCAGGGCAGGCTCAGGGGAGCCTGGCTTTTTTTCGCCATGTCAGTGGCTAATGATCAAGGATGCATGCACTGTACTGTCACCATTTGAGGAGGCCACAAGGATGGTGAGCAGAGACAATGCATGCATCAGTGACACTGTCCCACTAATATTCCTTCTGGAGCACACACTTTGTGGAATCATGGACAGGGCACTTGAGGCAGAACAGAGGGAGGAAGAGGAGGACTTCCTTTCCTCTCAAGGCCCCCTTTATGCAGAGAGCATTCCTGCAGAGCCATCAAACACACGGGAGGAGGAGGAGGATTGTATCAGCATGGATGTAGAGTATAATACACAGCAGTCTTCAAGGGATCATGGCTTTCAGGCCCCAGAAACCCAAGGAGCTGTACATGGCTGGTAGGAGGGAGTTCCTGATAATGTCATCCTCAGTGACCCAGAGGACACTCATGCCTCCTCAAACTTATGCTGCATGGATCTCTGATTCTGAAAAGCCTGTGAAAAGACCCTAGGATTCGTGGTATCAAGGAGAGGGATCATTACTGGCTGGCAACCGTTCTTGATCCACGTTACAAGGGTAAAGTTGCAGAGCTTATCCTGCCTGTGCAATGGGTGCAGAGGATGAAACATCTTCAGGATACCTTGAAGAAAAGTTTGTGCAACACCCTTCCAGACCCTGGGAGTTTACCCTGTCCTGTTGCTGGCCCTGGACAATGTGTTTCTGATGCTTCGGTCATTCAGAGGCAGAGTGGTGTAGAAGGTGGCCGGCTGAGCGATGCCTTTAAAAAAAATGTCAGTCCTCAGCACCCAGGCCTGATAGGTTCAAGCAACCATCAGCATCTGCATTATATGGTGCAGGAATATATAGGGGCAAGAGCAGACTTGGAGACCTTTCCAACTGAGCATCCACTTAGTTACTGGGTCTTGAGGATGGACCACTGGCCGGAACTTGCTCAATATGCAATTGAGCTACTGGCCTGTCCTGCATCCAACGTGCTCTCCGAACGGACATTTAGTGCTGCTGGAGGGTTCATAACCGATCAAAGAGTGTGCCTGTCCACAGACTCGGTTAATAGGCTCACATTTATAAAAATGAATCAGTCCTGGATCAGCAGCTATCAAGCCCCTGATGCGGATGCAACTGATTAAATTTTCTAGGGATCTGGGATCCATTGAAGACTGCCACTGCTCCTATTCCTCCTGTCCATAATCTAGAACTATCTGTTATATTTAAGACACCACCAGCACCCAAGGCCCAATTTTTCTGCACCTGATTTACAGGGGCATGCCATAACAATTTTTAAACTAATTGACAACTTCAGGCCCAGTTCCTCACAAGAGTAACTGCAAGGGGTTACAGTGTTCTGGCACTGCCAACACACAAGGCTCAATTTTTGGCCACCTGTTTGGGGGCTCTCATCACAATTTGCAAACTAATTGATAACTTCGGGCCCAGTTCCTCCATCCAACAAGAGTAACTGCAAGGGGTTACAGTGTTCTGGCACCGCCAACACACAAGGCCCAATTTTTGGCCACCTGTTTGGGGGCTTTCGTCACAATTTGTAAACTAATTGACAACTTCAGGCCCAGTTCCTCCGTCCAACAAGAGTAAATGCAAGGGGTTACAGTGTTCTGGCACCGCCAGCACACAAGGCCCAATTTTTGGCGACCTGTTTGACTGGGGGCTTTCGTCACAATTTGAATAGGAATTGACAACTTCAGGCCCAGTTCCTCTGTCCAACAAGAGTAACTTCAAGGGGTTGCAGTTCTCTGGCACCACCAACACACAAGGCCCAATTTCTGGCCACCTATTCGACTGGGGTATTTTATCACAATTGTTTAAGTAATTTACAACAGCATGGCCTGTACAAAAATGTAAAAAATGACGCCCTTCAGGTCTGGTATGGAATTTAAGGGGAACCCCGCACCAAAATGTTTTAAAAAAGTTATGTAGGGTCCCCCCCAAAATCCAAACTAGGCACTTTATGTCTGGTATGGATTTTAAGGGGAACCCAAAACAGACCCTTATCCAAGCATGCAGCCCTGGCATGGCAGGAGGGGGTGGGGACAAGCGAGCGCCCCCCTCCAAACCATACCAGGCTACATGTCCTCAACATGGAGAGGATGCTTTGAGGTCCCCCCCAAAGCACCCTGTCCCCATGTTGATGGGGAGAAGGGCCTCATCCCCACAACCCTGGCCGGTGGTTGTGGGGATCTGCAGGCAGGGGGCTTATTAGAATCTGGAAGCCCCCTTTAATAAGGAGGCACCCAGATCCCAACCCCCTCATGGGAATAGGTTTGGGGTACTTTGTACCCCTACCCATTCACCAAAAAAGGAGTGTAGTGTAAAAAAAAAAAATAGGCAGTTTTTGAAAAGTCCTTTATTTTGTATTATAGCTCTTTCTTCTTTCTTTCTCCATCTTCTCCTGGCCCGTTCCTTCTTCTGGTCTTCTTCTTCTTCTTTTAGTCTTCTTGCTTCCTGTCTTCATCTTCAATCTTCAATCTTCATCTTCACCTTCTTTCTTCTTCCCCCACCACCGCTCTCTTCGCTGCTGCAGTCCGGCCCCTGTGCGTCTTGCCGAATGGGCGGTCTTCGCAATGACAGTACTTTTATAAGAAGGGGTCGGGCCACCCAGTGACATAACTGAGTGAATCCGCCCCCTTTTGACGTCATGTGATTTCAGAGGGGGCGGGTCACCCATTTACGTCACGGGTGGCCTCGCCCCTTTTTATAAAAGAGCTGTCATCATGAAGACCGCCCATTTGGCAAGACACGCAGGGGCCAGACTGCAGCAGCGGAGAGCACGGCAGCAGGGAAAGAAGAAACAAGATGAAGGTTGAAGATGAAGAGAGGAAGCAAGAGGCTAAAAGAAGAAGAAGAAGACCAGAAGAAGGAGTGGGCCGGGTGAAGATGGAGGAAGAAAGAAGAAAGAAGAAAAGAGCTATAATACAAAATAAAGGACTTGTCAAAAACTGCCTAATGTTTTTTTTTTACACTACACTCCTTTTTTGGTGAACAGGTAGGGGTACAATGTATCCCATACCTGTTCACATGGGGGGGTCAGGATCTGGGGGCCCCCTTATTAAAGGGGGCTTCCAGATTCTGATAAGCCCCCTCGCCCGCACACCCCCACAAGCACCGGCCAGGCTTGTGGGGAAGAGGCTCTTGTCCCCATCAACATGGGGACAAGGTGCTTTGAGGTGGGGGTAGAGTTCCCCCTCCCCCAAAGCACCCATACTTCTCATGTTGAGGGCATGTAGTCTGGTATGGTTCAGAAGGGGGGGCACTCGCTCCCCCCCATCCTAACCAGCCAGGGCTGCATGCTCAGATAAGGGTCTGGTTTGGATTTTAGGGGGACCCCCACGTCAATTTTTTTTTTTAATTTGGCACAGTGTTCTCCTTAATATTCAAACCAGACCTGAAGAGCCTGGTTTGGACTGGGGGGAAGCCGCACACACTTTTTTCCAGCGATTTTTTGTATATTGCCGGGAACCGGCAATACATTACAGCCGTGATTTTAAATGACAATTTTTCCTACAGAAATGTCATTTCTGTCACCTCATAGAGATACGCCCCTTTACACACAGACTAAGGACACCCCCCAGGAACAATATTTAAAGGAATTTTTCATTTTTTTCACTTTAAGCATTATTAAAATCACTGAAAAAAAACGATCAATTTAAAACATTTTTTTTTCATTGATACATGTCCCCTAGGGCAGGACCTGGGTCCCCATAGACTTTTTAGGGCAATAACATTGCATATAAGTAGAGTTGAGCGAACCTCTGGAAGTTCGGGTTCTGCTGGTCCGTCCGAACTTCGGGACAAAGTCCGGGTCCGGGTCCGGACGGAACCCGAACGATCGCACGGACAACGAACCCCATTGAAATCAATGGGGACCCGAACTTTTATGCACAAAAATGGCTGTAACAAAGTCCTGGAAAGCCCTAGAGGGCTGCAAAAGGAAGTAAAATGGGGGTAAGGGTAGGGCAAGTGCCCTACAAAAAAATGGGGACAGGGAAATAACTGTAAATATTTAAAAAAAAATAAAAACATAAAAAAAGCAAAAATGGAGGTGAATGTGGATCATCTTCAAACTGTGTCTGAAAAGTATTAATTAATAGTAGAAGCCATATAACTGTTCTAAAATCATCTTCAAACTAGGGCAAG